>QEOT01002800.1:48797-94139 GCA_003123785.1 Pterocarya stenoptera | reverse complement strand
TGGCACTCACTAGTTTTAGGTACTACCCCACTCCGGCATCCTTTTAATGAGGATCCATTCGAGGTTCGCTAACTGTACTTTGTTGACTTAGGGGCTACCGACCTAATTTATGCACTCTAGAGTGGACAAAGGAGTTCTACCAGTACTTTCCCCCCGTCCTAGCATTTGGGGTGGTGATTAAACATGAACAGACTCTCTTCTTTGAAAAACAATATACAACCCAAATGCATGTGACATGAACTTGTGACACTTTTCTTTTCATGAATCATATGAACATGTAAATGCCAAGAATCATGTAACCATGTAACCAAACATTGAACATCTCAAGTTACATTTTGAAAATATTAGAACATTTGAATACTCAGTGCACAAACATAGGCAATAGCCTTCGACACATGCCAAAGTAGAAGAATAATTTCTTAAACCCGAATACTATGCATGGCCGAAATATCATGAGCAAGTAAACATGGCAAGATCATCATATAAATCTGATTACAAGGCATCATATAGTAAAAGACTTTAATCAACAACTAGTTCATATGATAGCACATAAAATGTAAAGTTCACATGGCATATACAAATATCATTCAAAAGTAGGTTGAAAGTCAAGTTACAAAATTCCAAAGGAACATAATATGATCAACCAAGCTGTTAAAAGTGTTCGTTTAATCCATTAGAAACAAGAAGTCATAACCCTAAATTCAACGTGTGCGGTTGTGTTAGGGTTTCTCGTGTTCATGGTGACACTCCAAGCATTCAGCCTAGAGGCCCTTGGTTAAAGGTGGTCTTTTTTTTCCCTTGACCTTGGCAAGGTCTTAGGCATGTTCATGTGTGCTTGGTGAGGTGCATGTCATGCATGGTGGCTGAGATTCCTTAGAAACGGGGTGGAGATCTCCATCTCTAATTTCGGTATCCCCCCATTGGGAAAACCCTTGTTTTCCTCAAGAAACGTCTCAAAAGAAAAGGTCAAATATTGGGTGTGTGATGGTGGTGGTTTTCCTTGGATCTGAAACCCTAATGATCCTACCACCCTTGTGTGTCTGCGTGTGTGAAGTGAGTAGTGTGAGTTACTATCGTGAGGCGTCTTCCTTGAAAACGTGGTTTCCAATTTCTTCCTTGCTCATGACTAAGAGGAGAGAGAGAAAGAGAGAGAGAGAAAGAGATAGAGGAATGGTGTTTGTTTGGAGAGAAAGTGGGGAGAAAGATAGCTTGGGCATGTGGGAGGAGAAGAAAATGCAAAGCATGAATCTAAAATGGCATCCAAAAAGATCTTCTACCCATCGGTCCCTCTCCTTTTATTGGCCCCTTTGATTTTTCTCACACTTCACCTTGGAAAAGTAAGAAACTCATGCATGGGCACCATGTGGCATGCCCTTCATTGTTGGCCGAATCCCCTCTTTCATCTTCCCACATCATTACTTTCCTTGGGAAATCAAAAGTCTCATGACAAGTGGTGTGTAAGGCTCAAAACTGAAACCCTAAATCCTCTTTGGTGTCCCTCTTCTATGTATAGGTTCAATGAACCTTTGGGGCTTAAAAGCCTTTTTACTAAAATCCCTAATCATCTTTTGGAGAATGGGCGTGTGCATGCTTGCCAGTTGGCTATGGCGTGTGTGTGTGTATTGCAGCCCACTCATTTCCCCACAAAGAATTTTCTTCTTCTTCTAGACTCTTGGAGTTGAGTGTGGCGCATCTTCCCTAGTCGTCCTCCTTTCCTCATGTGCCTTCTTGAAGCCCTAAAGGAGTGACAAGTGGCGTGAGTGGGTATAGTGGCCAAAATTCCTAGGGACTAGGATTATCTCTATCCTAGGTATCCCTTCCCATTCCAATCATTACATCTTCTAGAAAAACCCCATCCCACATGCATGCATGACACGTGACAAAAAGTGGGTTGGTCTCTCTTACATAGGTGTGAACCCTTTGACCGAAATCCTAAGGCTTCTTGGAGACGTGTGCCTAGTCTTTTGAGATCTCCCATGCGCCACTTCCCTATGTAATCATTTAGGAACTCTCATAGTTTTGACAAGTGGCATGAAATGTTGGTGGTTGTTGAGTGGGTGTATTGGCCGAGAGTCTAGGAAGATGGCTCTTGTCTTTCCCTAGGCGCCTCATGATTGTTTCCTTCTAGAAATCTTCACATCCATCTTCATGTGTGACAAATGTCGAAAGTAGGTGGCCTTTATCATGGTTGGCATGCTAGGGCTTTTGGGATACCGAAACCCTAAAAGTCTCTCACCCTTTTTTCCCTTAATCATGTCTAGGTTTATTGTGCCTTGTGTGTGACATGTGGCCCAATCTTTGGTGTGATGGGAGTGTGCCCCATGCCCCTCTAGGATTTTGGACTCTAGTCCAATGGGCTAGCCGAATTTGATGGCCTTGTTGGGCCTCCCTTGTGGGCTAAGATTCTCAATGCACAGGACAAATAAATAACTAAATAAAGCCTAAGGTTTTAAAGTACTCTACACCTCTTGCATGGCCCAAAATTAAATATAACCTGGCGACAAAAGACAGGCGAGGATTTGGCTAAGTCTGGGTTGTCACAGCATGGCATGTGGTTTTTCTTCCAATATCAACTCTTAGTTATCAACCCAAGACCATAGTTAAGCTTATCACTTCATATCTAAACATGTCATGATCATATTGCAACTCTAATACATGATTATCCAACCAAACATCAAATATGCATTAAGTAAGCTTTCCAACGATTTATCATTACCAAATTCAACCCAAAACTCACTTATATATCACAAATCAAAACTTAACAAGTTAGCCCATCTTTCAATAAAGAGCCATGGTAGAATCACTTACCAATATGAAGCTTTAAGGGCCACTCAATACCAACTCCCTTGCAAAGGTGCTCGGTTTCTCTTTTAGTTAGTGTTTATGGAGGTTCTCTCACACAATGCTCATATGCTCTTGAAAGTGGCTTGGATGAAGATGGGGGATGAAGGGTGCTATTTATAAGGCTCATAAGAAGAAGAAAATCATGTAAGAAGCTAAGCACCACACGACTTGACTGAATTTGAAAAGAGAAATTCATCTTGATGTAATCGGCTAGGGTGTTTTGATTGTACTTCATTTTGTTTTCTCATGTGCATCTAGGAGAACCTCTTTGTCTCCCTATGGTTGAAGACCTAGCTGATTGTGGTGGGGTTTAGGCTTCAAATTTTTCAAAGGTGTTTAAGTTCTCAAAAGAATTGGCCAACTATGTAAACTTACCTCTCAAACCAAAACCATCGCCTAATACCACTTGATTCCTAACCAATTTAGCTCTAAGGGTCCATGTAGGTGTAAAGGTATTCCTTTCTTGTGAATGAGAGAGTTGAAGGTAATGGACACTTGGCTTAACCTTGTGAAAGAAATGGAAGAGGGTGGAAGAGATGTGCATTGGCCTAGAAGACCGAGTAAGACATGTCTATGGATCAAGTCAGAATCCTTGAACTCTAATCCAAGCTTGGCGAATAAGTTTATGGTGTGGGAATAGGATTGATTTTGTTTGTTGACTGGTGTAAGGTCATGATGGTACTCAGCTGAACTTTAGGTGTACTATTCCTAATTTGAATGTTTAAGAAGGTGCAACTCTTATCCCTAGACTAGTTATGAAATTCCAGATTTAATTCTTGAAAGGGGCTGAGTTTGTTGTAGAAATTATACACAAGTTTAACTAAAAACCAATGGCATTCATTGAAGGAGATTTGATTGCACTAAGTAAGGTGTTTGTGTGGAGTGCACGACTTTGACATGTCTCAAGTGTGCATGACATATGCTGGCATTTGTTCCTAGCTTAGTTATGTTGATGCTTGATCTATTTCAAGAGAAAAGGTGCTTGGTTTCAGAAAAGATGTCTTAAAAGAAGTGAGATTGAGTCAATTGATCGATACCTAGTCTATATGCCATCATGTTGTGTGTTTGTCCTATAGTGTCATACCAATTTCAGAATTTATCTCATGAATAATGGTGGAAGGCAAAACTTGGCATCCAAGGTCTTTTAGAGTGGCACATGGTTCGGCCATGGTCAAAAACTTAGAACTAGGTGTTGCATTCCTGGAGCCAAGAGTGTTGAGTAAGGTTCTTGGCTTGGTCTCCAAGTTTGGGCAACTTTGGCCCTAAGTTTGTATGTTAGGCTAGGCTTGGTTTTGGGCTTTGACTTGGGCCTTCCCATTAGGCCTTAGGTTCAACTTGTTGGGCCATGTTATTGGGCCTTAGGCCTAGCATGTTGGGCTTTTCCTTGGGCCTTACTATCTTACCAAATTGGGCTCAACTTGAGCTTCATATTGGGCCTCATCTTAGGCTTCATATTGCGCCTCATCTTGGGCTTCATATTGGGCCTTGCCAGCTCATCTTTTGCCTCCTTCTTCAAGATTTGATCTATCATTTCACTAAGTATGAGTCCTCCTCATATCCTTCTAAGATCCATAGTATGCTATAGGTTCATCTCCAAGCCTATTGATCAAAGAATTTTCCAAAGATCCTATCTTAAGTAATGCAAGTAATTTGGCAAACTCTTAACTCTAAATACTCAAAAAGATGTTTTCTTCAAAAAGTCCATATAATCACTTAGCCATGTTGGTAACTATTGCCAAAATATCAATGTCTTCTTGGTCCCTTTGCATGATTTGGTGGGGTATTACATTTGTGGTGGTGTTCATAGATGATATTCTAGTATATTCCAAGAATGATAAGGATTATTAGGAAAGCTCAAGCAACAACAATTATTCGCTAAACTCGACAATTGTTAGTTTTGTCTGGAGGAAGTTGAGTTTCTTGGTCATGTGATATCCAAGGAAGAGTCACGATGGACCCAAGCAAGATTGTAGCAATGGTAGATTGGCGGCTTCCTAACATAGTACATGAGGTTAGAAGTTTCTTGAGACTAGCTAGTTACTATCGGAGGTTCATGGAAGGATTCTCAAGATTATCAAGTTCCCTCACAATGTTGACTAGGAAGAATGCTAAGTTTATTTGGGCTGATAAATATGAGAAAAGTTTTGAGGAGTTAAAGAGAAGTTTAATCACTACCCTTATGTTAGTATTACCGGAGACTCACAAGCCATTTGTGATTTATAGTGACGCATCAAAGTATAGACTGGGATGTGTCCTAATGCAAGAAGGAATGGTAATGGCTTATGTGTCCAAACAGTTAAAGGACCAGGAGAAGAATTTCCCTACACACGAGCTGGAGCTGGAGCTGGTAGCAGTTTTGTATGGTGAAGAGTGCAAGATGTATATGGACCACAATAGTTCAAAGCACCTCTTTACACAAAAGAACCTCAATATGAGACAGCAAAGATGGCCAGAGACCATCACTTACTACTGATGTGAAATCAAATATCACCCAAAGAAGGCTAATTTAGTCATCGATACACTAAGTCAAAACTCAAAAGTCAAAAGGCTCCACAGAGGTGGATTCACTTCTTAAGGGAATAAGGCATCTGTTGGTGAAGGATTCGTTATAGAAGGAGATTCTCACCACAATGCAACAATTAAGGGTCAATGATTTCGATGAACTAGAGATTTAGCAGAGGAAGGATCCAAAACTGCTAGAGATCTGGTGAAGAGTTTGAAAAGGGAAAGAATCTTTGCATTTTAGGTTGGGCGAGAATGGAACCTTGATGTATAGAGGGCGAAGAATCCTGACTAATTCAAAAATTTTAGAATGAATATTAGCCGAACCCTATTCCTCACCATATTTGATACATCCTGGAGGCACGAAGATGTATTGGGATCTCAAGAAAGGCTTTTGGTGGGAAGGGATGAAGTGCGACATCACTCACTTCATCTAGAGGTGTGCTATGTGTTCAAAGGTGAAGGCTAAGCATCATAGACCATTCAAAAATTTATAGCCTTGACCCATTCCAAATTGAAATGGGAAGACATAGCTAAGGACTTTATGGTTGGGTTACCCATAACTCCAAGTGGCAAAGATGCTAATTGGGTAATCATAGATAGGTTAACTAAGAGTATCCACTTTTTATTCGTCACTACTTTGGACACACTGGGTAAGCTCACTCAATTGTACATAAGAGAGGTAGTTAGGAAACACGAAGTACCCATAACCATAGTATCATACCAAATCTGATATTTACGTCTCTTTTTTGGAAGAGTCTACAAGCAACGAGGGGCACTAAGTTGAAATTTAGTAGTGCTTACAATCTCCAGACCAACATACAATCAGAAATGACATTCAAACGTTGGAAGACGTGTTGAGAGCATGCGTATTGGATTTTAAGGGCCCATGGGATAGTCACGTCCCACTCATTGAATTTGCTCATAACAACAGTAAGCAGGGGACCATTCAAATCCTTTATGAGGCATTATACAGAAGGAAGTGTAGGAGAGGCAATATGTTGGGATGAAGTAGGAGAGGCAAGAGTGCTTAGACTAGAAATCATCAAGAGATGATAAAGCAAGTCAAACTCATATGGGCAAGGATGACTACTACTTAGAGTAGACAGAAGAGTAACACTGATGTAAGGAGAAGAGAGTTAACCTTTGAGGAGGCTAACTAGGTATATCTCAAGGTATCACCCATGAAAGGGATGAAGCGATTTAGGTTGAAAGTAAAACGAAGCCACATTGAACCTTACCTAGTAGCGGAAAAGGTAGGCCTAGTGGCCTACCATATGGCATTACATGTGGAATATAAGGGATTTATAGTGTATTCCACGTGTGAGATTTTATGATTTGAAACAGGTGAATCAATTTGCACATTGGTCTTATGGGAGTGATTCTGCAATCTCAAACAGTGAAGTGAGCTCCCTATGTTTGGCATATCTTTGTGTGAAATTGGATGATTTGAAACATCTTTGTGTGAGATTGGATAATTTAAAATATCTATGTGTGAGATTTTATGTGTTAAATTCTATATGATGCATTACGATGAGTTTTACATACTTGAAAAGAGGGTGAATCCTTGCCTCAACGATATATATAATTACTAGGAAATTTAAAATATAGTAAGATTACTTACAACCATATATATATATATAAATCTGTACGTATACTTTAGTTTTGCACAGAAGGTAATTCCTCAGAGGGTGATTCTTGACCATAACTATGAACACATGTGTTTTGCTTAGAAGGCGATTTGTCGCTATCGCCATGCACAATGCAAGTGTTCACTCTTCTTTTGACATGAAATCGGGCATTACATTAGCACGTACATCGTCTCTCATTAGTAGTCTTGTCATAGCTATTTAAGATACCTAAGGAAGGACCAAACCTGCCCGAGCATTAGTCACGGAGGCATGTCTCCGTTAATAGTAACATGTCATCCCTTAGAGTTATATTATTTAGTCAAACTACCAATCATGTTCGATTCTTCATATTTAGATTTAGGGATTGAACAAATGATTTTAAATATTATTTTTGGAAATGAAGTAATATATGGATATTTGGGTGAGTATTGAATGAACCTATTTACAGTTTAACTTTGATACAAATTGCACTTAACCTTTACTTATTCCGCTACAGTTTAAATGATCATTCACTTACACGTGCACTTCCTTATGAGCATTGCACACCAGATCTTGACCTAACTTCTAGGTATTATTGTTGATCGGCTGGCACCCTTAGCACCACGGATCCTTGCTAGGTCCTTTACCCAGGAAGGGAGCATAGAAAGACTGGCAGACACGGTTCAGCACCAGATAACCAAGGATGGTTCGTTCAACAATGTGAGAAAAAGAGGCAACTGGGTGGACATTGTGGGGCCAAACAAAGATTAAAGCGAGCAGAACGTTGTAGAAAGGCTGGCTAGCACATCTCAGCATCAGATGATAAAGCAAGTATTCTGCCAATCATGCAAAGGTGAGAATGAAGAGTTGAAGAGGCTAGTAATTTTGTAAAAGGACAGCTCGCCGTACAAGGGCGAGCAACGATCAAGGATGTGATGGCTCTCTGGTATAATAAGGAGATGTCCAAAAGGCACAGGTGTCGTACATAGAGACCTATTCTCCATCTAAGACATCACGTTTGGAGTATGCCTATGGAGAAAAGATTACTGACCTGTAGGCCATATCGTCTGATCTTAAGGTATGGTCCAACGCCACATGGGAGACCCTTATTAGGGGAACGATTGTAGGATTGGACACAAGGCAAGTTGCAAGAACATTCATGCCTTGTCCCATCAATCACTCCAGAGAACTAATCTATGGCCGAGATCAAATAGCTCTAATTCAAGCATATCTGGAGTCAAAAGAACGTTAGAAAAGTGTCTGACGGTCCTGGTCTATAGAAGGCATTGGACAAGGGACAAGATCTCACTTTTGAGATTGTAAAGTGATTGGTCTTCTTTACAGTCAAAATCTTTATAGAGATGTTGGAGTGCTTCTCAATGTTGTAAGCAGTTTGTCATTGGAGCTTAGTAGAGATTCAGGGTGTTGGTGCTCAAGGATGACCTTGTTGTTGGTGCTCTCTCACTAGAGCATGGTGCAAGCGCAGGGTGCCTAAGCATGGCTCAAGTGGGACCTAGAACTTTGCTGAGAGGGCAACTTTGTTGTTCGCTCCTTTTTATCGAAGTTTGGTGGAGATCTCGGGGTGCTCGAGTATGGCTCAAGGGCAACCCCACTATTGGCGTTCTATCACCAAAGCATGGTGGAGAATCTGAGGAGCTCAGCCAAGTGGCTTTGGGGCCTTATAAACATTTGAGGAACTTTATGTAGAAAACCATCAAAAAAATAATTTTATTTGCATATATAATTCAAATAGAAAGTATGAGAGCAGCAAACTCCAGGCAAATGGTCCAGTGAGCGTTGGAGGTCATCTAGCGAGCAAAGCAGCTTGTTGCTTGTTTCTCTTCGTGTTCCATCTGCTGGCCTTGGCTCTTTGTCTTGGCTACAAAGGCATCAAGTGATAACACATTTCGATTGGTAACAAGTTACTTTGCTTGCCTTGGCATTGAATCTCGCCTTCTCTCATTGTGAGTTATCTAAGCAATGCAAACCAAACACAATGGCATCGGGTTAGAGATATTTTTAAATATTTTACAGGTAATATTGCATAAGAGTATATGCCGAACATCTAAGTTGAGCGCCCATATTGAAATTACATACGTGTTTTGGCGCCCAAAATGCACCTAGCCAGGGTAGGCATTGCCCTTGGTGTAAACCCAAGGGGTTCCTCGCCATATGCATGAGCAGTGCAAGCCATGCACTAACCATGCATATGCTCACTCTGGTTCTCAGACTAGAATGGCAAGGTGGTTGGTGGCTAGGCCCACAAAAAGAGGGGTCAAGTTCATGAAGAGGTATAAGTTGCTGATTTTGCTGTAGGCGACGAAATTCGAGGTGGCTGAGCTTTTGCTCGCCCACGTTGCACCACAACTGCTAGCTCTGTGCCTACCATATGTAATCAAACAAGCACGGCCCCATTACTTCATCTTACCAGAACTCGTGAGCTTTCGCAACCAGCTCAGGCGAGCTCGTCCCGTGGGCTAGCACTTGGGTTCGCCAATGTAGTTGAGCTCCCTCTGTTGATGCATTTTTTTCGTCGAAAGCAGATGCCAACAGTTTGGTCGAATGGTCTATAACGGTACTTGGACAGTCATGTGATGCTTGGATGGTCCTTTGTGGTTTGAATCGTAAATAAAATGTAGAAAATATAAATAAATAAAGAGAGATCGAGATGTAAGGGGTTCAACATTAAGGCCTACATCCACAGGTCTTTTGAGGGTGAAATCCACTATACTTAGTGATTTTACAAGCTCTTATGACTCAGTACTATGTTGAGAATGGATAAGAAGAAGGGTTGAAGATTATGCCAACTGTTCTCTAGATGTCCCCTTCCTTTGGTTGTCGCCCTCCTAGCTTTTAGCCAATTCCACTTATTTTATGTCTTGTCTGATCAACTTTTGCCCTTTTTTCCCCATTTCCAGTTAACTCCCTGTCAACTTCCTCTACTATTAGTGAGCTTTTATGCATATGGGTTGGGCTTTTTTCTTTTCTTTTTTCCTTTTTTCTGTTTTCTTCTTTTCTCAGAGAGAGAGTGATCACATGTCCAGTAGTGATCTTTACCCAAATTTTATTCATAAATCCTTACTTTTGGCTAAGGAAACGATGTACAGCTCTTTAGCGCGAGAAACTTACAAATAAACCAAAAGTACCTCCTAGCTGTGTACTTATTTCCCGATCAGAAACAACAAATAAAGAATAAATAAACAATGAAAAAATTGCAAGAATCATTATGAACAACAACGAATATAAGGAACACTTCCTATGTCAAGTCTAACTAAGCCTCTAATTGATGCCGAAATGCCAACATTACCAGCCCAAAACTTGTTCAAACCTTTAGCACCCATTTTTGCCAAATCATTTGCAATAGCATTAGCTTCTCTAAATATATGATTAATAGAAACCTGAATTCCCTCTAGCCTCTGCATAATTTCTTCCCAAAAATCCCCCAAATACCATAAGCCACAATGTTTCTTTTTCAGCCAATCCACTACCAGTTTTGAATCCATATCAATTTCCACCTTTGTAAATCCCATCATGTCCACCATACGTAGACCATGCAAAACAGAAAGTATTTCAGCAGCATTATTCGTTTTATTACCCAGAAAATTTGCAAAGCCACATATTAATTGGCCATTAGAACCACGGATCACCCCACCTACACCAGCTGGACCTAGGTTCCCCATAGAGCACCCATCTATGTTTAATTTTACAAAATCAACTGCAGGTCTCCTCCATTTCATTAATTGCACTATGTTAATAGGTGGACTTTTGAACGGAATCTGCAAATGCCTTAGCACAGTTTCATCCCAAGAACTCAATTTCTTGGACTCTTTAATTTTGAAAGCTACCCAAACTGGTAGGTGTTTATCCATTCTTTCTTGACATCTTCTCCACCACAATCTCCAAGAAATAATAGTAGGCAAAACACCTACCAGTTGATCCCCCTTTGTAGATAACTTAGCCCTTCTATGGAAAGCCTCAACTCTCTCCCTCCAAGACCTTCCCTGTAAACAAGAGAGCCCTACTACAGCAGCAAAACTCGACCAGACTTTTTCAAGCAGCTCACCAATAGCTAAAATGTGATCAAGATCTTCCTCCTTACCACCTGAGCAACAGTTACATTTTGATACCATGGGTATGTTCAACCTGCGCACCTCCTAATCAATTGGCAAACAGTTATGCTAAGCCCTCCACATTGTAACTGAAACTTTCTTTGGTAATGTCGGATGCCAAAACCACTTTGCCCATGCAAAAACTGGAACTATGATATGAATACACTCCAAAGCACTACTAGTAGAGAACTTACCATTACCGTTTGGTAGCCAAATGAGTGTATCCATACCTAGTTTCACTCTACCAAGCCTTTCAATAATCTCAGTAGCCTATTCATTTCCCAACAACCTAGAGAACAATTCTTTGTTCCATCCTCTCTCATCCTTACATGCCTCTAACTTTAGATCTAGTTGTTCATAAATAGTTTGAGAAGAAACCAGTGGACCCAAACCCGACCAGTTATCCTTCCAAAATGAAATCTTCCCCTTTCTTACCTTCCATCTTGACTTATCAAGTACCAAAGGAATACATCTCACAATCATTCGCCAAAAATTAGTACCTTTATTAGCATCAATCTCAGTGAAATGCACCCCTGCCACATTTTTTTTTTTTGTGAAAAAATTAGCCCAAAGAGATGTTTGAGAAAGCAAGTTCCAGGCCAATTTCATATGAAGTGATTGTTGAACTTCATTCAAATTCCTGATGCCCATGCCACCTTCAGTTACTAGTCTACACATCTCCCTCCATGCATACCATTTCCTTTTTGGCTTACCATCAACACTACCCCAAAAAAATGTGCTCATTATGGAATGAATTTTTTTAATGACTTGTTTCGCAGTATTCAACACCGAAAGCAAGTGTATTGGCATACTTTGTATAACATGCTTAATAAGCAAAAGCCTTGCCCCACTTGAAAGCATTTTAGACTTCCATCCTTCAAGCTTGGCCTGTACCTTATAAATGATATTGTCAAAATGCTTAACCAATAATCTCCCAGAGACTATTGGGGCTCCCAAGTAAACAAATGGAAAATTTCCTTCCAAAAAACCCATCGTTCTAAGCAAACATTTTCTTCGAGATACTAAAATTTGCTTAGGAAAATAAATAGAGGATTTACTCTTACTCACAACCAGGCCTGACCATTCTTCATAAACTTTCCATTGACATTGCCCTCAGCGGAGCCTTTCCTCCATTTGCAAATATCACAATATCATCTGCATAAAGGAGATGTGAAACAGTAGGAGTACCTCTTGGATGAGAAAAAGGCACTATCTTGCCTAATTCAACCTGCTTCTGTATCAACCTACTAAGGACTTCTTCCATTATAATAAACAGATAGGGCGAGATTGGATCACCTTGGCACAAGCCTCTTCCTCATTTAAAAAACCCTTTAGGAATTCCATTCAGAACAATAGAAAACCAAGATGATGAAATACAATGCCAAATAATCTTGCAAAAAGATTCAGAAAACCCAAAGTCCTTCAACACCTTTAGCAAAAAATCCCGAGACACACTATCATAGGCTTTCGCCATGTCAATCTTCAATACTATATTCCCTCCATGACATGGCTTATGAATACCATGAATTAATTCCTGAGTCGAGCTAATATTTTCAAATTTGCTACGACCTAGAATAAACGCTCCTTACTCAGGAGATATAATCTTACAAAGGATAGGCGAGAGGCAATTCACCAAGATCTTAGAACATATTTTATAAAAGACTGAGCATAAGCTGATCGGCCTAAACTTCTCAAAGCTGGTTAGATTACTCACTTTAGGAATAAGTACCAGAAATGTTGCATTATAGAACCTTGGTAAAGAAACCCCTCTAAAAAGATCTCTTACTGCCTCCACAACATCCGTACCCACAATAGGCCAACAAGATTTATAGAATCCTGCACCGAACCCATCCGGGCCAGGACAACTATCCTCCGGAATAGAATCAAACGCTTCAAAAATTTCCTAAGCTAATGGAAGATTACACATCACCTCATTCTCAAAATCAAAAACAATAGGTTGCACCAAATCAGAAAGATCAAGCAAAGCATGACTTCTACTATCTTCAGACAAGAAGGACTAAAAATATTGCACTGCTGCATTGTGTCTTTCCTCAATTAGAGAGAACCAATCCATCTTGTAGAGTCATTGAAAGAATTTCATGATTTTTTCTCCTAGAAATAGCACGGAAAAATTCAGAAGATGCCTCCTCTTTATTAATCCAACTCTGTTTTGCCATATGAGATAGACTCAGCTGTTCTCTATCATTCCAAACTGCTAATTCAACCTGAGATGCAATAAGATCATCCTCTATCTCCATAGAATAATTCTCCTGCAAACTCCCCTCTAAACTTTCAATACGAGACTCAAGATCAGCGATGTGATTTTCAGTTCTGCCAAATGTCCACTTATTCCACTCCTTCAAGGCCACTTTTAGTCTCTTAAGTTTAATCATAAGTTTCACCAGACTACTAGCATCCTATAACTGATCCGCCTGCCAAGACCTTTCAACACATTCAAAAAACAGCATGAGAGACCCACATCTGTTGGAATTTAAAAGAAGGGAAGCCATAACGAATATTATCCCGCACCAAATTAATGACCGTGGGAGAATGATTAGAAGATGATCTTGGTAAGTAAGATAACCCTACAACAAGGAACTCATTCAAACAAGTAATATTCATAAATACCCAATCCAATCTCGCCCATTGTCTAGATAAGCTAACTTGACCATTACACCAAGACAGTAATTTCCCAATAAAAGACAACTCTAGAAGTCCATTAGCTTCTACCCACTCATTAAACTCTTCCATAGCTAAAGCTAAACGTGGACGACCCCCCTTTTTTCCTGATTTGAACGAACAATATTGAAGTCCATTCAAGGCAAATGAGGAAACCTTGAATTAGATAGGGAATCCCACAATCTTCTTCTTTCCATATAATAACATTTAGCATACACAAATGTTAGTAAAAATTCCTTCAAATTATAAGTAATCTTCATAGTAATAAACTGATCTTCCATACTCAAAACCGAAAGCTCCACCATTTGACTCCAAAAAATCCATAACTTACCACCCCTATCTTAAGTAGAAAAAAAATTCTCAAAACCCAATTTTTCCTTCCAAAACTTTAGACAAGACTCACGCAACATTGGTTCAGCATTCGCCAAAACTTTAGGATTAAATTTCTTATTTAACATATTTAATCTTCTTCTCGAGGTCCTTAAACCTCCAGCATTCCAATATAAAAAAGACATAATCAAATATTAAGTTTAGAGGGCTTACGAACTACCCTCTTAGAATCCCTCGCCTTCATTGCTTTTTTCCTGGCTTCAGTTGCTTTCAAGATATCTGAATCCAAGACTACCACTTTGTTTTTGGCCAAATGCTCCATTTTACCATCAAAATCATTCTCCGAACAAGTTTCCACCACTACCAGCTGATCGACCTCTTCAAATTGAACATTAGTCCCACCTTCTTGATCCTCTAAACCCTCAATCTATACTGCCCCGATAATTCCTGGGCTAAGAAACGAAACCACATTTCCCTCAAGTTGTAGCGGGGTAATCACCCTATTCTCCAAATAATTTACCTCAGCATAGGCTTCCACATTTCCCTCAAGTTGGTCCATACCCTATTGTTGAATATCTTCCATCAAATTTTCCAACTGAACCACAATTTCTTCACCCAAATCACCATGGGCAGCCATTGCCTCCAAATCCTGCACCATAGGAATGACAATAAGTTCTATGGAAATAGAATCATTAACCATAAACTCAGAATGCCCCTTATTAACTTTCAAGGCATGTTCCTTTAAAATCTGGGCATCCGAAACAGGAACCAAATCTGCCTCCAATTCTTGCACAATTGGCTCGATGATAGCATTAGAACAATTTCGAGGTGCAGACTACCCCTCAATAGCATTAGAACCATGTTCCTTTAAATTCCGCCTTTCAACATTCTGAATTTCCAAATTCCCCTCCTTGTTGGATTCTCCAAGATGAAAACTGAAGCAATTTCCTTTCGGGGCTTCTGAACCCAGACAACACCTCCCCCATCTTTCTTCCCCTATTTCACCCCTTCTTTCCTCTGCTTCAATTACCACTTACAGGTTATTTCATTATGGACCTGAACTCTACAACGCCGACAATAAGCAGGAAGAGTTTCAAATTCCACTTCTTGATAAAAACTAAGTGGATGATGAGGAGTACCAATTCATATAGCCTTTAGCGGATCCTTTGATACATCCATCTCCACACAAACACAGGCACCATCAATCCGAGTCGCGCATCTTGTAAAATTATCACGCCTCAGAAACCTCCCAATTGGCAACGTGATATTTCTCAAAGGTCCTCATGATAGTAGTTTGGTGGCAAACCCAGCAAGTTTAACCACACAGGAACTCGAAATGGTTCGTGATTCTCCTAAAAATCAATAGACCAATGAAAAGGCCTATACAGAACACCATCAATTTCACAACTATCCCTAGCAAATGCCTTCACAAAATCCTCCTCAGAAGTCATACGCACAAATACATTTCTAGGTTTCCGCATAGAAGAAACTATGGGTTGTTTACTCAGACCCCATCTAGCACGAATAAAAGAATGAATTGCATCCATTGTAGGCCTCTGTCGAAGAAACTTCAACACTATGGAAAACTGAAATGGCAAGGCAGATCTCTCAAGTTCTTCCTTTGAGAAAACAATACAGACTTCGCCCTCCACCATCTGCAGTGCCCGAAGGGGAACCTTCACCTCAAGTAGGGGTTGTGGAGGGTCCAGAACCATGCCCGCGTAGGTTCGTTGGCGACACACAGATGCAGCCCTAAGGCCAACGGCGGTAGCCATGCCCTAGGCAGACGCAAACCAAAATTGCCCAAAAAAGATGGACCAGAATCGCCAAAAAAAACCTTCCATATGGGTTGGGCTTACTACATTTTATCCTAATAAAATTGTTCACTGCTTTGCTTTGCTTTGTTTCTATGTTAGTGACGATGAGAAACCTCACAAACCTTACCTCAGAAACCTTGAGCAAAGAGAGAGATCAAGAGCTCTTTATCTATTGTCTCAAAAGTAATCCAAGCCATCACGAGTCACAATTGTTAAGACTCTTTAAACTTTTAAAATTCAACTACATCTATGAATCCATTACTTGAGAGTGGCATCGGTCCTTCAAAATGGAGGAATCTTCAAAATTTGAATGGTTTGTGATTAAAAACGCTACATTGGATTCGGTAAACAATCAAAACTTCAACTTTGAGCTACAGTGTATTTACTTTCATCTCCATATTTGAAGATACACTTTTCATGGTCTATTCTTATTATTTTATTACAAAATCACTTCCTCCAACTTTCAAATTAATGCCACCACGGTTTATAAATATTAATTAGGATTAATTAAGTTGAGAAAAAAAATTAGTTGGAAAAATATAATTTAAGTATCAAATTAAATTATTAATTAACATATGGTCAGTGTAATTGTAAAATATGAAAAATTATTAAAAATTATTAAAAAAATAATATTATATTATTATTTTGACTAATCCAATGTTGGATTATAGCTAGGGAGGTTTTCGATTAATGAAAAACATGTACTTTTCATTAAATTTGAAGATAACTTTGATGAAACCAATGACAATATTCTTAGAGCATTAGCATCCACGTCCGTATAACCGATTATTAGCCAAATTTTAGGGAAAAAACATGAAAAATAAAAAAATGTGAGCTACATCGCATTGCCTAAAATAACTTTTGATTTTAGGATTGCTACGGTTGCTCATCAAATTTGGCTAATAGTTGTTTCAAATATTCAATAAAGAGTAATAGTTCAAAATATAAGAAAAATATAAAATAGTGAGTATTTAAGATTGTAAAGGGAAGTTCGAGAAAAATAATAAATAAATAATAGAGAAATATTATTTTAATAGAATAGAGAAAGAATAGGGAGTGTGATGCATGAAGTTTTGAAAAGATAAATAAAATTTAAGAATAATTCAGGGAAATATGATTTTTAGCTAAAATTTAGGAAAACATTTGCTCATCCGGATGTGGTTGCTCTTATAAAACTAGAAGAACAGCTACAAAAATAAAACATAAAAGTTGAGAAAACCTAAAAGATATGCATTAGAAAAACTAAAAGGCTACTAAAAAATAAAAAAATATTAGTAATTTAATTAAGTATATTATTTTTCATTTAGTAATTTACACTTAAAACATATATTCACTAATTCTTATTTATAATATTATAAATATGATGTGGGTTATATGACTATAAAAGTAATTTTTGTTTAGAAAAATCTTATTTACAAGCCAATGTGGATAACAAACTTAGCAAAGCGCTGGCATGATTTGATTTAAATGATATTTTTTAAAATATCTCACAAATCAAATCTTGTCATTTAAGTGATGTCATATAAGTTATGTGAATTATGTATTTTACAAACCGGTTACAAATAAAAGAATTCATTTAATAACACTAACGAAAAAAATAGTCAAATTGATGACATGATTAATTTCATGTAAGCAAATCCATGGTTTTAAAATAATAGAGTATAATAGGCATAAAAGACAATCGATTTGCACAAGAATGCTATTTTAAAAAGAGAAAATGATCCACTTACAATTATTTTACAACTAATAATTTAAAAAGAGTAATGTTACATGCAGTCGTAAAGTGCACAAGTGCTATACAGTCGCTTTGAAAAATAGTGGAGTCTAATATTAAAAAAATTAAATTTTTTTCCATGTGAGTCTCGTATATATTCACTCTTTTTCAAAGTGACTGGACGGCGCTTGCGCACTCACGACTGCAACTATCATTTCTCATTTAAAAATATTGTCAACTTGTCTAATGTAAGACAACTATTAAGTAGTAGATGCTTGGGATTGAATATTGCCAAGACAAAAGAGGAATCTGAACCACAGCCAACATAGGGACACCAAAAGCAAACCAAAGCAGATTCTTCTAGGCGGCTCAAGGCGGGTAATTGCACTGTAATCCCTTCTCGAGTGTGTGAGAGTGTAACTGTGTAAGAGAGGGAGCTTACGATGGATTCTGCATACCTCAGAGGGTGAGAACAAAAGGTGGGGCATCCCTTCTTGGTCCTGCAACAGAACGATAAACATAAACTTTATCAGCTTGAGTCTCATTACTCCCATCAACCTTTATCACCTCCACATTCAACCTGGGCATCTCTTTTGCCAACACTCGACACCCATTCATTGTTACTTTGCAGTCTGACATCCATAGTGATCTCATGGATTCATATTTATCCAAGCCCGATAGCAGTGCTGCATTCCCAAATGGGCAGTCCCTTATTTCAAGTTTCCTCAGTTTTGGACAACCTCCCAACACACACTGCATACCCCAATCACTGCTGCCGGCAAAAGCAACTGACAGGGTTTCCAAGTTCTTGGCATATTTCCCAATGTACTCAAAAGTCAGGTCAGTCAATAAGCCTGAAACTGCAAGCCTCTGAAGCTTAGTGCAGGATTTCACCACCGCACAGAAAGCCTCATCCATAGGCTCATTTGTCTGGTAATCTGGCTGCCATGGATTCATTATGCAAAGCCTGAAGTGAGTGAAATCAGGGCAGTTCTGCACAACGGTTGCTACAGCAGCGTTAGTCATCTGGCGGCAAAAGTAGAGAACATAGCTTAGTCTCCTGCAGCCATAAGACACAGCAATGAACCCAGATTCAGTCACTCCATGGACAGTATCCTCGTCAAATGGATCAATAGGGAAGACACGAAGTTCCTCCAGCAGAGGACAGTTGGATCCAACAGCCTCCAAACCTTTGTCTTCGACTGTGTCCAGGACCTGTATCAGGAATTTTTTATTATAACCTCCTAAGCTGTAATGTCATCAAACACGGTGCTTTATGTAATTAACATGTCACTTGTGCAAGTCCAAGCCATTAGAACTACAAAATAATTCATAATTACTTGCATTTGCAGCATGCAGTGAGCTTTCTGGCATTTTGATTAAAGGGCAACACAAACTACAAATTTTGAGAACGCAATCATAATACACTGAATTACAACTGAGGATAATCATGCTTCTCATCAGTCTAAATGTCAGCCATGACAGACTTTATACCAGAAAGAAAAAACACAGATTCAAAAATGTTGATGCAGGCATTGCTAATTGAGAACCACCGTTTTTAACATTTATTTAAAGATTGGAACAATCATGCCTGAGGTGGAATGTCAACCTTACTGAGAACGTTGCCAGGAAAATGAGACAGGCAATAACATTTGTATAACCTCCATCAATAGGTTTCCAGTTTTAAAAATTCTGAACATTCCTATCCAACTTTCTTGCAGTGTCTAGCAAGTTCAGGTGTCCATTGCCATGACCAAAAATCTTACTTTTCTTGTCCATATCATACTCCACAGTGCAATTATTAAAGCATAAACTCACAGTTGAGATCAATGAAGAACATTAGAATCAATTTATCATGTCTTTGCAATGCATGTGAAATGCATCAAGTGTGGATCATGACAATGTCAAACATGCTTCTCGCAGTTTTCTACGTTTCTCCTTGCTGTGCTAGTTAACCTATAGAAAATCAAATGCCTAGTAAATATGGCAAATAACAGGTTCCTTACCCAGAGGCGCCGAAGACATGGGCAATGAACAAGAAGTTTAGCAAGTTCACCACTTTGCAAAGCAGCGCAGCTCAAATTCATGAAAGTCAAATTTGCACAGGCAGGGTATAGAGCTGGGAGAGACAAGGCTGTAACTTCTGACAAACCAGAGAGGGTGTTTAGATTCATGCATTTGTTGAAGGCATTTTCAAGCTCAGAGTTTTGACAGGCTGGATGCTCTTGCAAAAATGAGCCTGTACCAAGCTCTGTTAATAGAGGTGCACGAATAAGCAGCCTTGGCAATTGTTCCAAGGTTATATTTCTATTGACCTTCAAAACCTTCAACGATTTGCACCTACTAACCAGTCTCTCAAGGGCTTCAAAATTAACGTCATTACTCAAATTGGCAAAGTTTAATACTTCCAATGAGGAGAAGTTTTCAGGGAAGCAACTCAACCAACTGCCACTTTTATCGTTGAGGTCATTCTCCTGTATGTCCAGTTCGGCTAAATTCCTGTAACCAAATCAGAATATATAACTTTTTCTTTTAGAAATGGAGCAAAACATTGATTTTAACAACAAAGACATACTCCAATTTCCAAAGAAAAAGATGGAGGGATTATAAACCGCTAATAATAGTTATAAAGCTATAGTCAATGAATAAAATAAACAGCATCCTTAGCCATATGGCGAAAAAAGAGGATAAATATTTATCTTGATCAGGAAAAGGGGATAAATATATGACCACATAAGTGAATCTAATGGCAAGATCTCATCCTCATTCAAAAATGCCCTAAGCACAGACGACAGACAACCAATTAAATACATTAAGGTCCCGTTTGGTTTCACAGATAGTCTCAACCCATCTCATCTCATCCCATATCAACATCCAAACACCATTCAAACACAAATATTTTTTAATTTCAAATTTTTAAATTTTCCATTTAATTATTATAACTTTCCCAAACTTTCAAACAAAAACATAAAACATAATTCAATCTTTTCAAATCTCAAAACAAAAATAATATTAAAAAATTCTATTCTATATTTTAACTTTATAATATTTTTATTTTTATTTTTTCTCTCATTTCTCAAAACCCTATAAAACATTTTAACTCAAACCATTTCACTACTATTCACAAATTTCTCATTTCATTTCATCTATGTAACCAAACGAGGCCTAAACATATATGCCACCAGCTGATCTAACTAACTTTCAAAATTATTTAGAAACAGTAGAAGAAATTAAAAGCAACTTTGAGGCTCGTTTTGAAAATCTTTAAGGTATAATTACGTTTACTAGAAAGAGTTTATGGCAAGATTAGAAGCATTTCACTTTCATAAAATACCAAACTCACCATAGACAAATTTTGAAGTTTCTGTATTTCTCTTTACGAAATTGTATATTGGATAGAAAACAATGAGAGAATAAAAATAAGTATAGCATCCACTTGACTATTTCTAGTTTTATGGACAAGGATTCTGTCCATTTCAAGTGAAATGGATAGATTCCATTTAGAACATGACTTTAAAGAGTTTCAAATTGGAAGTTCAACTCATTTAAATTGGCATCTTTCTGAAAAGGTATACTTTTCTGAAAGAACATGACCATTCAGGCTGCACCTTTAATTAGTCGTTCTCAATTAATTGTCTTTTTAAATATTAGTTGTAACTTCTACGAATTATGATCCAATAAGACTCATCCTATCTCAATGAAATAAAATAAATCTTAATCATATGCATCACACATGGACGTGCCCAAGTGTGTAATAGTACCACACGTGCATAAACTGTTATTATTTATTTTCTCGGATGTGTCACTTTAAATACTCATTGTAAATACTATAGCTTCCTAACGATTCATTAAATTCCCTAATGAGTATGGCGTCTAAACTAGGCTCAAAACTGACTTGAGGACGCCTACTCTTCCTACCGTCTAGACCCATCTTGTCTGTTCCCAGCGAGTATGGTGCTACTATGGACACATGCCACCTCCAATTGTTCTCTTATACCCTTTTTGCTTATAATAATAATAAAATAAAATAATTATGGAAAAAATTATGGTCTTTCCACATTGAAAAATCCTATTCAAAAACCAAAAAAAAAATACAGTTTATCCGTCAAACTACTCCATTATACATACCACCGAACAATGAAATTGTAACTACTTATAAAAAAAAATGAAATTCATGTAACTTATCCACCAAGCTATCATTTCTTTACATAATTCATATGTGGCTTATTTTTCATATTTCTTAAAGTCAGATCACAAAGATAAGTTAAATTGTAAATTTTGTTTTAAATTGAGGGATTAAATTTGAAGGTAATATTGCAAAAAAGAAATGATCATTTGAGAAGATAAAAGATAACTTTCAAAGGAGGAATACTACTATTCCACTTTTATCCTACTTTATAAATGTGGCACTTTCTACCACCCTTGGATTTTCTCTTATTTCTTTAAAGACGAAATTCAAAAATTGATGGACAATGATATCTAATCATAATAGGATAAGAGTGAGATTATAATATACACGTAGAATTTTCCTCATTAAAATCGTTATGAATGTGTTCATTTACATGCAGAAATGCCGTTCAACAAACACCAAAAAAAAAAAAAAAAAGAGAGAGAGAGAGAGAGAGAAAAGAAAGAAAAGAAAAGAAGAAGAAGAAGAGAGGAAAAATAGAAGTAAAATCTGTCCCCCCTCCAACAACCCCTTCCTAGTAAAACGCATTCCTCGTGAATATTATTGACATAACTGTTCGTTCGCATGACTTAAACCACAAATTTCAGCATTTTGACACAAAATCCCAGTGTAGTGAGTAACTACAGCATCACATGATATGCCAAAAAGAAATAAAAACCAAAAAACAAAAGAGCCCAATGCATGATTTCTGCATGAAGTGTTAAGTGTGAAATGAAACTCCCACAGTCCAAAACCCAATCATCAACCGGACTATGATCTACAAGTATAGCATCTTGTACTTCCTCAATCACCGCGTTTGCAACGTCATTCTCAGGCCTCGCTTGGATGTTGAGATAGTCTCGACCTATCTCATCTCATCTCAACATCCAAATATCACTCAAGCACAAACACTTTTTAATTTCAAATTTTCAAATTTTTCATTTAATCATTACAACTTTCCTAAACTTCTAAACAAAATACAAAAACAATTCAACATTTTAAATCTCAAAACAAAAATAATATTAAAAAAACTATATTCTAACAATATTTTAATTTTATATTTTTTTATTTAACTTTCTCCCTCATTTTCCAAAATCTCATAGAACATATTAACTAAAAACATGCCAAAACTACTATTCACAAATTTCTTATCTCCTCTCCACATCCAGATGAGGCCAGTCTTCTTTGGATTTTTGCAATTTTTTGTGAAGTGACTCATCTTGCCACAACACTAGCAAGTATCTTGTTGCTAAGACCTTGACTTGTTTTTGCTCTTATTTTTCGATTTTGTCCTACCCTTATTTGAGTTTTAGTCCCTGTCATGTCCTCTGCCTGCGGGTCAATATTAAGGGTAAAACCCGAACCTGAGGTCTCACTAGAATCTCTCGTGGGTACCTCCTCAGCAAGAATCAAATCTCAGATATCATTATACTTCAGCTTCATTTTTCTAGCAGAATTACTCACAATCATTCTCATAGCCTCCCAACTATTCTGTAATGAGGCCAACAAAATCAATGTTTGAACTTCATCATCAAACTCAATCTCAACAAATGACAATTGATTTGTGATAATTTTAAACATGTTGATATGTTGTGCAACAGGCATACCTTCTGTTATTTTCAAATTGAACAGCTTCTTCATCAAATGCACCTAATTTTTAGCAAACGACTTCCTACAAATACTAGACAAGGTCGCTATAAGCTCCACAATGCTCTTTTCCTTGGTAACGTTTTGTGCAACTGACCTTGATATAGTCAACTGAATGACCCCCAGAACCTGATGATCTAGGTTCTAGCCCGCATCTTCCATATTATCTAGCTTCTTCCCCAACAAAGGAAGATGAAGTCTCTTCCCATAGAGATAATCATCAATTTGCATCCTCCAATATCTAAAATATGTGCCATCAAACTTCTCGATTCCAAACACTTTCACTTCTTCCCCGACCATCGTTCTTACTCAAATCCAAACCAGGCTTTGATACCAGTTGTTAGGAACAATAAGGAAAAAGTAAAGCAGTGCCTATGTCCACAGTGTATAGGATTTTATTCGGATCAAAGATCAAAGATACGTGGCAATACACCGTACCGAATAATACAATATACATATATATATATAGTAAAACCTAATTAACGGGTCGGGTCAGGTTGGTCCAAGAGTTCAAAACTGCCTAGGTCGATCACCATTACACTACCGTAAGCTTTTGTATCTTCCTCCCGTATTCTCTCTCTCTCTCACTCTCAGTCAGGTGCTCTGTCTGTGTGTGCGTTCTCTCTCTCTCTCATCACTTTCTCTCAATGCCTGCTCTACCACCGCACTCATCACCGTCGACCTTAGCCCATTGCCTTGCGCCATCACATGTTCACTTCTCTCTCGGTATGGAACTCACCTCTCTATTTGCACATAAGGGTTTGAAGGTGTGAGCCATGCATGTTTATGATCAAGTCCTATAATACCCTTGTCATTTGGCTGGTTCTACGTTGGGTTTTACTTTTTTTTAACTTTCTTTGTGTTGGCCTTGTTTTTGGGTAAGTATTATTATAGAAAATAATGAATGATTTAAATTATATTACAAAGTATTAAATTTTTATAATTCAATTTCAGTAGTAAGTAATGAGTGTTAAAATTTATTTTGAGCATTTTATATCTAAGTCTATTTTTATTAAATGAAATTTTGCTATTTATTTTAATAGATTTTGTTATAATTATGATAAGTGATTAATAAACTGGAGATGTATTTTACACAGGCTTAGTCTTATTTGAGTAAATATGATAGTCATGCACTTTATTTTATAGAAATAATTTAGAGTGTAGTAGTCAAAGAAATTAAGCAGCTATCAATTAATTTCAGAAGTGGTGATATTTTAGGATTACGAGAAATTTAGATCTTCAGGAAAAATAGGTTACTTAAGTATTGCAGGTGCAAAGAGGAAGTACGAGTTCAATTGAAAATTTACCTAAGTTATGACTTTTCTATAGGTGACGATTGATATTCCCCTGGCATTGTTGTGAGGAAATTCAGATAAATTAAGAAGTTCAAGTAAGCGGGGTTCCTATGCTAGATTTACATAAAAAGAAAAATAAACTGAGGTTGGTTTATAAAAAATGTGCATGATATGTTTTGAAAAGAAATGTGAAAACAATCTCAGTTATTTATTCTGTATTACTCATGAAATCTGTATAAAAGAGAAATATTTTTGTCATGACTGGTGTAGATATGAGCAAATTTATGCCATTATGTTTCTGACAATATAAAAAGAGCGAATATGAAATCTGAAAATTTGTACATGTTATGTGAAGATACTCTAAATCGGTTTTGAATATGTGAAAATGATAAGTCAGTACTCTGTTTTGATATAATGTGGCACCTGAAAACCTTTGGCATAACTTTCTGACTTTGTTTCTGGTCATAATCTGATAATTCTGATTCTGTTTTATTATGATATATGGCCTTGCCATGGGTGAAAATAATAGCCTCTAGCCCTATCACGAGACATAATAATGACCTCTAGCCCTGTCACGGGACATAATAATGACCTCTAACTTTGTCACAGGATATAATAATGACCTTTGGCCCTGCCACGGGATATAATAATGGTCTCTGTTTTGAGTGCAATCGCTTTAGTATCATGGTGATTTATGTTCTACTTGGCTCTTCATAAAATGCACAACCCTACCACAAGAGTTAAACATAGTCTTTATTTTGATATGATATTCTGATATGATATGATATAATAAGATGATGATGTTTAGTTATGTTATGCCAAATGACATTTTCGAATATGAAAATTTTGAACTGTCTCTCTGATATTCTGATAACATGTTTTTGGATTTGCATATCTGAAACTAAAATATTTTGTTCTGCATTCTGAATACTGTGAAAATGCTCATGTTTACATACTAGTATATGTTATATACTTACTAAATTGTTGATGACTCACCCCTTATCTCCACAATACTTTTCAGATGATTTGAATATTTCAGCTGAAAATCAAAATTATGAAGTATGGATGAGATGATTTAAATATAGTGGATTAAGGATAGAAGGTTTATTGAGTATTAAAGAATTTTATTAAGTAATTTTGTCGTATTATGATGACTTTAGTATTTTTAAAGGTTGATTACATTGAGGTAGTTGGTTTGAAATAATAATATTTCTATGGCATTAAGAATTTGGAGTCCATAAATATATTGTTATGATATATGTTTTTAAGTGAAAGGAAGTAATTCTCCAACTCTTCTAAGACCAAGGCGTTACAGAGTGGATCCAAATCGACCCAGTGATGGACCACGACAACAAAGTGCTCATAGCCCATCAATGGGTCGTTTGGGATGGCAAGCACTTCGCTTCCCGGCTCTTACCATTAAGCGTGTCCTTAGTATAATCTCACTTTTTATCTTCTTTCTTTTTTTTTAAATTAAATATTTAAAAAATACATAAATTTACTAACCGCCTCTTTCTTAAATGTTAAAAAAAATTAATTAAATTGAACGAGCGGTCAGACCAGGAGCAAACCAATGGACAAATAACATTTTCCAAATATAGAAGTCGTAAACAGCAAAATTCATGCTTTGCCAAAATCATAACAAATGATAGAAATACTAAGAAATGACGCATATTCCGGGATGAAACAGATTAGTACTTACTTGCAGTGAGTAGCAATGGCTGCGAGCCCATCAGTACTAAAGCCATCACAGCTCAAAAGCGAAAGAGCCTTGAAATTGGGAAAAGAAAGAGCCAGGAACTCCAAGCTCTCATCGGTAACGGTCATCCTCTTGAGCCTCAGCTCCTCCAGAAACGGGTACTTAGCCGCAAACATCACCAGCCAAGACCGAATATCGGCGCCCCAGTTCGGAGGAACCAGATTGAAGTCCGAGAACCGGGGCTTCCCCTTTAAACTCACGCTCCGGATGTTCGGGAACCGCCGGGACACGATCTCCGGCGTCACCGAGTAGCAATTCGCGATGAACACGTGGGTCCGTGAAAACCGCTCTGCGTCGTACCAGCTGTGGCAGACCAAAGAGACGGAGCTCCGGTCTTTGGGGGACTTCAACTGAACCAGGACTCGTTCCAGAACCTCGTCCGGGAAGGTCGAGACCGCCACTCGTTCGAGAACCTTCTTCCTCTCAGGATGCATGATGATACGGAGCTCAAGATCAAATTAAAAATTCGAACCTCCAAATAGCTACAAAGCGATGAGAATTGGAAACACCCCGAAAAGAATTGCTAAAAATGAAAGAGTCCAAAAAATAAAAAAAAAAGTCTCTGTGAATCAAACGGTTTTGTGGAGAAAAAATATTGAAAAATAAATCTCAAACCAAAAGAAAAATCAATAGGAATAAATCACCGTCCCTGCAGGAATGCTAAATTACAGCTGGAAAAAATACATCGAATGGATTTTTCATCTAGCAACCAAAAGATTAGGAAGCTTTATTGAAAAGAAAGAAGAAAAATGCAGCCCATTTGAATATCCAAATGGAAGATCCACGAATGAAGAGAGACCGAGAGAGACAGAAATAACAGGAAAGAGCCAAGTGAAAGTGAAAGGGGAAAACTTTGGAAGAGGAAAGAAATCCGATGATTTTACAGCGTTCAGGACTGCTCAGGACTGATCCATTTGCAGATTTGCTGAAGCTCACACAGAGAGAGAAGGTTGGCTGCGAAAAGAAAGCAGACAGGCATTTAAGGGGAAAATATAAATATAGGCCATGGGACCACAATGGGTGTCCCCCCACTGTCCAACCAACATTGGCCATGGCATAGTTATTGCTCCGGAACGAGCGTTCACAGTCGTAAAGGTGGCACGCCACTTTCCTTCTTATCCTTTCACTTGCGTGGATAAGGATGGCATTACCATGCCGCTCGGTATGTATACTCAGAGTGTCTCTAGTGTATTTGTATTGTTTTGAATTTTTTCAAATATTTTTTAAATACATTTTAAAAAAATATATCAATTCATTATGAATTGGAACTCCTCAAAATTACTATTCGGATGTTTTATATTATTTTATTTTAGTTTTCTTAATAATTAATAAAGTGATTTTTTTTTAATTTTTAAAAGAGTGTTTAGAAATGTTTAAAAACTGATTGGAAAAAAGAAAAAAAAAAAGAAAAAAATACAATTGCACTAATGATGAGTTTGAGGGAATAAACTCATAATATTAAGTAGCAACGCTCATACACTAACAGTCATTTCTTTAATTATTAAAAAAATATAAATAAAATATATAAACGGTCGAGTTGAGAGACCAAACTCAGGCAGTATAGTATTATTTTTTTAATGTAAAATATTTTAATATTTGTACAAATTCATCATTTTATTTCAATATCATTTAAAATATATCATGTTAAAAAGAATAAAATTAAAGATGATTATCACTATTTTTTTTTTTAAATATTTTACACCGAAACATGATCTCATTGCTATCAAACCGTGAATTATAGAGTTTAAGCAATAAATAATATCATTCTCCATCGTAAATTTTATGAATAATGATATTTATATGTTAACTCAACTATTTTACTATTATTCATAAAATTATAAGATATTCTATGTGACCAAACGAGCTCTTAGAGTGTCTCAGGATTTTGTGAAGTGTAATGGAATGGTTTGAGTGAATATATTTTATTGAATTTTGAAAATGAGAGAGAAAAAATTAAATAAAAATATTATAAAATAAAATATTTTCATATTATTTTTGTTTTGAAATTTGTAAAAATTTTATTGATTTTTATATTTTGTTTTAAAGTTTGTAAAATTGTAATGATATTTGTGTTTAAATAATGATTAGATAATAATTAGATGAAAAAATTGAAAACTTTAAATTAAAAAATATTTTATGTTTGAGTGATGTTTGAGGACGAAATTTTTAGAATTTTAATAATTATGTACGTGTCCAAACAAGTCCTTCTTGTTCTCTCATCAAGTACCACGACGTTGTGTAGTTAGACTAGAGCTGTAAACGGACCGACTGGATCGAACGGACCGAGACCAGACCAGACCAAACCTAAAAAAAAAAATTATATATAATTAATTATATAATTTTCATCTAACCTAATCCTATCATTAACTAATATATAATTAAGTATAGACTATATTTATACAATTATACTTATACTACTATTACTAATATATAGCTATACTATATTACTAATAGTCTAATACTTTATACTAATACTATTATATAGTTATACTAATCATGATTCATAATAACTAATCACTATAAGTCTATAACTATATATATTTAGTATCAATATATTAATATATTCTTTAATTTATTATTAATACTATTAAGTATTAAGAGTTATAGTATAAATTATAATAAATGTATAATTTATAAATTTATAATAGTATGTATAATTAAATGTTTTATGCTTATTTTTAATAGAATGTTAAGTATGTATCTTTCTCAATTATGGATGTAATATGTATGGATAATTAAATTATTTATGCTTATTGCTTCAAGTTGTGTATGGCTCATTATCCATTAACATAATTTAAGTTAGTAATAAAGTAATAATTAACATCATCAATAATGTAATTTTCATTTAATTTACTATCATTGACCATATAAAATATTTTTTTATTGAGTTTGTTACATAATCCATATTAATAAGTCATTTAGTTTAATTTAATATTGTAAATAAATTTCTTTTATTAATTAATGTGAAAAAAGAAAAAAAAAAAGACCGGACTGAATGGACCGGACTGGACCGATGAGTACCAATCCCTATAGGAGTTCGGTCCGGTCCTGGTCCGACCATGGACCGAAAAAATTCGGTCTATGGCCGGACCGGCCCGTTTCCACCCCAAAGTTAGAGGTTTCAAATCAACATTGTTAAATATTTAAATTGGTATTTAATAAAAATATTTATAGAGTCAATGTTTTATTTAAAGATTAATTACATAGGAAAAATCTGACCAGAGAAAAAAACCAAAATGTAAAATTTACACAAAATGAAAAAAAAAATATAAAACTAAAAACCAAAAAAATACTAAAATAAAAAATATGAAACTAAAAACTCCTAGAATTTAAAAAATAATAATAAGTTCTTTTAAGGAAAAGAAAATAACAAAAAGATTATTTTAAAAATTAAATGGAAAATGCTAAGTAGTCTTTGATTTTGTCCGACTTTTTAACAAAGGAATTGCTTTTTTATTATTTATTATTAATTATTAAGAAAATGACTAATAATAAATGTGGGCATTCTTATTTAAATGTTTTAAAATATTTTTAAAAAATTAAAAGTGCACCATGCGCACACATCAGCAGTACATGCTGGATGGTCCGTAGCATCGTCCAAATTAAATAAATAAATAAATATATATATGTATATATATATATATATTTATATCTCATACACACACAGATGGAAAAAGCCAGGGGTTGTGTGGCCACCCTCGACAGAAAAGTTTCACTAGACCACCGGTGTGGTATTTCAAACGCTTTAATAATATAATTATGATAGAGTGCGTGACCAATATGGTTATTTTAAAAATGACCGGGTCTAAAGATTCCAATTGAAAACAAAATGGGAGCTACCGTTAGGTATAATGGGTGGTTTTATTTTTATTATTTTTTATATGTATTTTTTAATATTTTTAAATATTTTTTAAAAAATTAAAAAATAATAATATTAATAAAAAATATTTTTTAATCATTAAATAAAAATAAAAATAAAATAAAATAAAATAAAATAAAAATTACATCAATAACATCAAGCGATAAGAATGAGCGGTAAGAATATTATTTTGCATGATCAATTTACCATTTAAGCAAGCTACAAGTATTAATTTCAATTGAAACCTTATATATTATCTATATTAAATTGTGTGCTTTTTAACGAAAATATTTTTTAACACTCCATTAAGATAAAAGAAGAATTAGAAAACTGGTTTTTTTTTTTTAAATGGAAGGCAGGCTTCCTTATTATAGATTATCCTCACTAATGATGGATGATAAAACTGTGGTAACGTCCAAACATACTTCGCTGAACAGGACCAAAATTATGAACAACGACATAAACCTACTAAAACAAACAACCCAACAGACTTTCTAATATTATTTCCTACATTTCCTGATATATGATAAACCTCCCTTGTCCAATCTAATGACCCCTCTAATGAAAGAAGGAAGAGCTGACAATGAAGACCAAGAACCCGTGCATCCTTGAGCACCCCGTTTTGCTAGATCATTGGCTGCTCCATTAACTTCTCTGTTAGCATGAGATATAGAAAAATTAGAAAATTGGATTACTATATAGCCCATTGTTTTTATTTGTTTTAGAACATTAGGAGATGTTACTATTCTTATTAAGTAGAAAACCAATCTATATTTATTTAATAAATATAGTCCATAAGCTGCATTATTGAAGTTATTTAGGTATTATTCAAACTAACTTAAAGAAGATCCAAATCATGGTTTCTTGGAACTTATTAAATAATACTTCTTAGTCCATGATGAAATTAGACATTGTATTTTATAAGACTATAACATATGGATCGGATCATGATGATGGATCTAAACTGATATGCAACATTTGATTGGTTTGATCATGTGTTCATAAGTGAATTTATTTATTTTTATACAGGGAGTGGGGGTTTCGAACTTGGTTCTCTCATTTGGAGACTAGGCCTTATATCATCTGGTCCAAAAGACTTTGGTCATCTTACATATTTGATAATCTTATTTAGCATCATCGTAACGCTCTGAACTTTGAAATAGAATCTAAACTTTCTATTGAGATACAATATATTCACTTTTAGTAAGAATTGATTGTTATGAAATTCAAATTTGAATGTTTTAATAAGGTAGTGGTAAGAATTGAGTAGTAATACATGTAAATATAATATTATACGTACAGGCCTGGTGATAGCCTCATTTTATCACTATTTTTTTATTTTGAATTTTGAATTTGAATTTTAAAATTTTCACCAGTTTTAATAGCTGATACATCAACATATATGACTATGTAAGTACAGATAGCATTTTTCAATAAAATTAGCCCAAAAAATTGATTATAAGAAAAATTAAGAGATTAAACTTGGCAAAAATGTAGAGAAAATAAAATGACAATAAATTTAATATGACTTAATTTTCTATAGATATTTTATGAAGGTTTCAATTAATATATTTAGTAGTAACTGACTCTTAATAATTTAATGAATCGTATAGTGTGAACTGTGAACATACTTTTGAAGTGATGTAAAATATAATTAATAGTAGTTTTTTTATTTGGTATGAGATGACAACGAGTCTAAAACTTATTGTAGCTAGATTTTTAATTTTTTGCTTTGCGGGTGCTCCTTAATTTATGTAAGCCTCCTTGGATGGTTGTTCTGCAGGAAAAAGTTTGAATTTTCTCTTTCCTTGGTTGTGCAACATAAAGTGATCGAGTGAGTGAAAAGAATTAATTTCCTTTAGAGCAACTGTTATGAATTCACTAAGTAGAACTCATTCTTAAAAATTAGCTTATAAAGGAAGGGTGTCTAAGAGTTTATAAACCATTAATCAATCTCATATTTAGTCGATGTGGGATCGTAACAACCACCACCTCCGTAGTCGATGTCCACAGTAGTCTCGACGCTCATATTGGTTGGCTGTGTATTAGGTCTTTTCCTAACTCCAGGTGAATACTGCCATGTCGGCATCACCCCCCATGCCGCACGATTGCAACAGTTGTCACCTCCGTCGTCGACGTCCACGGCAGTCTCGACTCTCACATTGGTTGGCTGTGTACTAGGTCTTTTCCTAACTCTAGGCGAACACTGCCATGCCGGCATCACCTCCCGTGCCGCATGATTGCAACGGTTGTCACCTTCGCAGGCAACGTCCACTGAAGTCCCAGCGCTCACACGGGTTGGCTGTGCGCTAGGTGTTTTCCTAGCTCCGAGCGAGCATTGCCATGCCGACATCACCCCCTGTGCCGCACGATTGCAACGGTTGTTACGATCCCAAATCGACTAAGTGTGAGATTGGTTAATGGTTTATAAGCCTGTAGGCGTCCTTTTCTTATAAACTAGTTTTCAAGAATGAGTTTTACCTAATAGATTCATAACAAATGGTATCAAAGTCACCGCACATCTAAGGCCATGTTGCAACAGTTTCTCTTTCCTTGGTTGTGCAACATAAAGCGTTCGAGTGAATGAAAAGAATTAATTTCTTTTAGAGCAACCGTATTGGATTATTTCGAGTATGTTTGAAATTACTGTTCAATTTTGTCATCCCACTCGCATCAGTTAATTTTTATTTAAATGATTGTTCAAAGAATTAATGAAAATTCATGATCGTGGTTTGCTGCAAAACTAAAAGCAATAGATACTTATATATTCCGGGGCGCTGAGAAAGATTTTCTCTATGATTAGTTGAAAGATTGGTCCGATAAAAACAAGCTTTTAAACCATAGTAGTGTAGATTATGGAATCAGACATCACCCGGTGCCCTCTTTTACCCCACTCAATGTTCCGCATTATACAATGGGAATTTGAAGCATCTGATCCTCACGTACAGCTAATGCTCTCGAATCTCTATGATTAAAGATAACTCAATTATTATTATAATGACTAATGTAGAGTGCATAAGTGTCGTGAAGTTGTTTTAAAAAAGAATGAGATTTACTATTAAAAAATCAATTATTTTTTATATAAATCCTGTATTTATTTACTTTTTTTCAAAATGATTGCATGACGCTTGCACATTCATGACAGCCACTATCATTTCTTTATATAATTTGTTGGATATCAGTTTCTGTTGTGAAATTATTTGAGTCTTTACTCGTTTCTCTCTCTCTCCCTCTTTTGTTTTTTGTTTTTATAATTATTATAGACTGGTGTATTATTCTATTATTATTTCATGATATATGGGTCATGTACCCATTCCCTAGATTCAATTGCTAGTAATTATTGGAAACCGGTCTCGTTATACACGTTAGAGATTGGATATGATCTTGGAGCTAGGCTAGATTGTTTGTAATTATTTGTGGTCAAATTTCAAGAAAAAGTTTAGCATGTGATTCTTATAATTACTATAATCCATAATGTTAGTTAGAATATAAATTAGACAATCAGATTTATTTTCTTTCATGGATTTAAGTTTGTGGAAAAAATGATGATGTTTTATCATGACAACTGTTTAATGCATTTAAAATTTTGAAACATGTGATATTTAACAATTTCAATCACTGACTTTAGAAGTAATATAAATAGTTTGTATTAAAAAAGTTGATTGTGAAATTACCATTTGAAAATAATTTTTTTAGCAAAGTTTATATGAAAATATTCCACGTCAGCAATATGCTTGATGTGTAAAATATAAAACTTACAAATATATTTTCTCCTATAAAATAGAATCTAGATTACCATCCCAACCCTCATTTGAAAGCAACCTAGATTCCCTACTAAATAAGTTAGAATCCAAAATCCCAACTCCGTGGGAATGCCTTTTTATTTGATATATGTATATATACTTTTTTAATTTTATCAATACATAAAATCAATTTTACTTATATATATATATATATATAAGATTAGAATCTATTGAGTTTTGCTATGTATAAGGGTGTGCAACCGGATCCGGATATCCGGCCATAACCGGATCCGGATCCGGATTTTAAAAACCGGGTGGTTATCCGCCCGAATTAATCCGGATTTAATCCGGACGGATAACCGGATATCCGAATTTAATCCAGTTTATATCCGGATTTAATCCGGGTATCCGGATTTAAATCCGGGTTATAACCGGATTTCATTCGGTTTTTACTTTTTATTTTTTTTAAAAAACTCCTTAAAACTTAAAAAAAAAATTTATAGCAACTTTTTTTAAAAATTATAATTTCATGCTTAAATTATCCAGATTGTTTTTAAAATATAATTTATACAAAAATAAATTAAAGAACAAAATAAATAAAAATGTAAAATAGATAATATTGTTGTTACATCACAATGAAAAACATAAATTTACAAAGAACAAAATAAATAATAATACATCACAACTAATTAAACTAATAATAATGCAGCTGCACAAAACACTATAAACTCCATGTGAGTCATAATCCGAAGTCATCATCCAGTAAGTATTCTCCTTTGCTGTCCAAAAATCTTTTCTATGTATTCAGCTTTGTTAAGAAGCTTAGAAGCTTCAAAACCTGTTTCCTCCAGCACCTGCATCCAACACAGAGAAAAAATACACAACATTCATGACTACCACCCACTCAGTGAAAATGAACATACAGGAAATGTTCCACAGTGAAATAAGCATATTATACAAACAAAAAAGCAATCTCCTATATTTTTTTCTTCTTCAGGACTTTCAAAACTGTTAATCATCTTATCAGGCAGTTTGAGAATTCCCCACTCACATCAAATGAGGCTTTTTTTCTAATGGTCAATTTCTAACATCTCAAGGAGAACACAAATCTGAACAGATGCATCGCTTTTATTTTCTTTAGTGTTGGAGGAAGACACTAAAGGACTTGTGTTTTCCTCCATGTCCAATGAAATAGGCACTGATCTACCAACACTACCACTAAAACTACCTTCCATCTGTTTTAAACATAAAAAATAATGCATATGCTTCAGCATCAACAGAAACAATAATGAAAACAGATAACAGAAATAAGAAATAAATAAATAAACAGCGAACACTGAAATTCCATGTGTCTCAACCGTACTACTACTCATCATGACTAGATTTATAAGGTAATTCAAGTCAGTTTGAAATTGCGGGATTTAAGTAGAAGAGAAATATACACATAAAAAATGGCAACCACCTTCTGATCCTAATCTGGTCGTGAAATGCACTTCTAAACAATTGCTTATCACATATGCAGTTAAGCTGCACAAGTATTTCGTTGCATTAACATATATAGAGACTCCTGATGGCAACTTTCCAGTGTATGAACACAAAAATTGGATTTTGCAACGGGAAGTACGAGTACTCAAAAACTCCTGATGGGCCTGAACTACATCCACTCAGCCCACTTCTATTTATTAAAATTCAATGAGAGAGCCCAGCCCATAAAATCTATCTAATGCAGGGATCCTATCCACTATCCAACTCATTTAAAACGGTTGCTATATATACATGTAATGTAAAATAATATGAGCAATTTTAATTATTATGTTGTAAAAATTATTAGATTTATAAGTGAAAGCATCGTTGTGTACGTCCTCAACATCATATGAGGTGATCTCCAAATTGTTCAAAATATTATATCTTTAAAATTAAGTGGGTAATATCCATTTCAAATTATAAATGGAATTTTTGGGTTTTTCACTGCCACCTTGGATCAATAAGTTGTTAAAAAAAATAAAAAAATAAAAATCCTTGGGATATAATGAGACAATGGTGCCCCCATTGTGGCATCAAAATCACTTTTTAGATTGGTTATATCAAATTGATACCCCTACAACTTATAGAAGAAGATGATTTTTATGGCATCACCATACCAATTTTCACTCATCACTGGGACAATTAAGAAACATGCATGCCATCATGAGTACTCATTAGTACTCGAATATCAGCAAGTAATTTATATATATCTACTCTTTTTCTCAACCAAAAGCAAGTAAACATTGAAATTAATTCCTTGTTTACTCATTAGTACTCTTTTCGTTTTCAACATATATATATTTATATTTATATATATATAAATATATAACAACATGGCAGATAATTAATCGCCAGTACAGAAGAATGTCTTTTTATATTTAATGAAACATGACGTACAGGTGAGATTTGGATGATCAGATAACTAATTTTATCGAAGATAGTAAGGGTGTAGAACCCTTACTGGGCTGTTGTTGTTTGCTAATCTCTATGTACTAGGTTAATCATCCAACATCAACCTAAATCAAATTATACTAAGTTAGACATTATCTTTAATGGTTGGCACAAGTTCTAATTCTCATTTTTAAATGAGTGAACACCGAACAACCATTAATATTGATTGACTGATCTAACATAATAGGATGGGATCGAGGTAGGGAAGTTTCCAGCAGCGACTTCATGTAGGGCCTAGCTAGTGAAATATCCTGTAATACTATGGTAAAAAGTTAAATAAAATGGCCCCATTATTTAATAAAAGTCCCAGTCGTCTTCTAGAAAATGCATTAAAAATTACTTGTATCTCACTATCAACCACCTAGTTCCTTAGTTTTGATCCCCTTTTCCGGGAAGACTGCAGGGATTCGAGTCAGCACAGCCTCCAAAGATCACTCAATATATATAATAGATATATGAATTCTTAATATATAGTCATGATTTGATGTAGTACATACATTAGATTGTAAAGAAACCTAGCTACATGTTGGAAATGTTCCACTTTCACCGACTCTGCTGCTGATGCTTATAAAATCCAAACACAAAAAATAAAAATAATAAGAAACAAGTGTAATATTGTCGATGCCAGTACATATGTCCAGTCTAGAAACTCAAAATCCACAATGCGTGTTAGGTATTATTTTTCATTAATTTCAACAGAAGCCAAAGAAAGTAACAAAGATCCAACATGAACCCATTTTCAATATTGGTGCCTGCACAGATAATCTAGGCCGTTTCAAGGCATTACTGGGTTCCCATTATTCTTGTATTTCAATTAAAGAAATGAAATGTTCAACTTGTATTATTGGTTAGTTCAAGGTTGAAAACTTCATCTAGCACTAAAAAACATGGCCTGCTTATTGAAGGGTTGGCTATATAAAGTGGGAGCCTCTGCTCAATGCTCCTCATTCAGAAGTAGTTCAGATCTTCAAGCCATAAATTAAACACAACTATGGGAATTTCGTGTTTACTCAAAAATGGCCAATTTTTGGCCTCGCTTGGTTTATGCAGTGGCAGTATTCATACTGGCCACCAATGTAGCAGCAGATGATGATGATTACAGGCCTTACATTACAAATTAGGAGTTCCCTAGCTTGAATAAGATTCAAAACACGAAGAAACCTAGCTAAGAAATTACGAGAGCTAGCTAGCTAAAACCGTGGAGACAGATGGTTGAGAAAGTAGGGAAGTAGACAAATATTTTGGGTACAAATATTTTTAAAGGCTCAGGACACAAAAATTTCTCAAATCTATACAAACCCTCTTCCTCAAATCTATACAAACCGAGAGAACGAAGAAGAGATCAAGAAATAATACTTGATAAAGCAATCTCTAACTATATCTTCAGTCTCCGAGCAAGTTCCTTGGTGTGCAAAACGTTGGCGAGCTTCGAGAGCTAGGGTTCACTTGGTTTGCCAAATACCCAGAAGACTGAAACGAGTAACGAGTAACGAGAGGTCGAGGGAATGAGGAAAACTGGAAAGAGGTATAAATCTCAGGGGTTAAAAACGACACTGTTTTGGATAAAAACAGAGGTTTAATTAAAAAAGAAAAGCTGGTTACGGAAACCGGATTAAAATCCGGATCCGTAACTAGATCCGGGCGGGTAAATGTTTTTTTTTTTACCCGCCCAGGTGTAATCCGGGCGGCAAAGCGCCCCGATCCACCAGGATTCCAGGTTTCGGACCAAACCAGAAAAAAATTCGGTCCGGTTCTACACCCTTAATGTACAAGCAAGTTTGTATATCAATCTGCGTACGAATGCTATTGCCTTCATATTCTAAATTCAAATTAGCACTGTTTTAAATAAAATCTACTTTCTGACTAATCATATTGAATGAGTACACGTATTAATGCGCAGAATCGCTTACAAATAAATTTTTTTCCGGATTTATTAGGCCTAAAGAATCAAAACTGGACAATTACAGTTAATGTACATAAATCTGATTTTTTTTTTTTAGCCGGCAACTATAAATATAACTGTATAATTCAAGTTCTCACAAATGTGTGGGTGAGTTCATTATATATGTTATAGGTTACACTGGTTTTTAGTTAATAGCCTTTTTAAATTTTTTTATGAACTTGTTTTGATTTTTTAGAAGCACTACTAGTTATCAGCCTCTACGCGGCATTAAATGTTTGGAAAAATATTTATTATTCTAATGGAATGATGATTAAGGCCTACTTTAGATAGTAAAATCCTTCCAATTCATCGTATCTCATCTCATTTTTATCTCAACATTCAAACACCAAAAAAATAAATATTTTTCAATTTCAAATTTTTAACTTTTCCATATAATCATACCAAATCATTAAAAATTTCTCAAACTTCCAAACAAAATATAAAAAATAATTCAACTTTTTCAAATCTCAAAATAAAAATTATATTTTAACTTTATAATAATTTATTCAATTTTTTTTTCTCTCATTTTCCAAAACTCAATAAAAATACTAAATTAAATAATTTCACTATTATTTATAGATCATCTTATCTCATTTCACTGTGCAAATGAAGCACAAGAGAATCATATACTTTTCTGTTTTTTGATATTGTATTTTGTTGCACACTTTTTGGTTTAATGAGCTTTTATGCTACAATTTGATCAATACATATTCTGTTAATATTTGATTTTCTTGTTTTATTTTTTTGAGATAGAAAACAGAAAAAACATTTCAAAATTTTTTTTATATATTTAGAGAAAATATATAACGATACTTTGAGAAGAAAAAAGTAATTCCTCTAAGATTTCTAGGAATCGATCAAACGTGGAAATATTATATTACAAAAAATCTCATAATATTTCAGTGAAGTTCAAGTGAATGTAAGTTTAGTCACAAATAAATGTTTGATTTGAACTGGCAGCAAAAAGGCAGAGGATCAGAAGCTTAAAAAGGGAGCGAAAAGAGATATGCTGGGTCGTTTAAACTGAATCGACCAAGGCACTAAGGGACAAACATCTTCTTCTCCTTTCTCCTCCTATGGTCTCCATGGACATTGTAACAGAGAGTTGAAGAAACTATCAGAACTCGTACTAAAAAATAATTTTAGGGGATCTCACCTCTCCAAGATCCAAAGAGTAGCTTAATGCTGAATCAAATCAATTTGTGTATTTTATTTATTTATTTATTTTCATTTTCAGTGCTTATCATTCATGCTATTGGCATCCACCCTTAATAGAAAATTATATCAATAATTTTGTTTGGTTACGCAGTTCAGATGAGATGAGATATTTTGAATCATAGTGAGATTTTTGAGTTGAGATGAGATAGCTTGAAAAAAAATGTGTGTTTGAATAGTTAAAAAAAAATGTGAGATATTTTTTTCCAATTTATTAGTTTTGAATTTCCTAATAAAACCCCAAAATGCAGAACTATTCAATACTCCCAAAAATATCATTTTCTTTGTAAAAATATATTATTCTAATGATGACTTATTGATTATTCTATCTATTAGGAAAATCGAAATATTTGTGTTGTGATTATGTATTCCAATAAAATTGAATATGGTTATAAAAAACTCTATTTATTGCAAAACTTGAATGCCTTTATTCCTCCAGTATTTTTATTGATATTAATGTGCATCTATGTCATTAATAATTATATTGAAAGCACGGGGTCATTTAGTCCAGTGGGGGATGGCGTTGGCTTCACCCGTTACTGGTGAAATGGTGGGTTTTGATAGAGGTGTAGATGAAAAAGTTCGCTTAGGATTAGGTGACTAAGTTGATAAGTTTTGATAGGATTAGGTGACTAAAATGATAGAATTTATCTTATTATTAAGTTGGTAATTTTGGATGAATGTAAATTATTTATTGACTTCATCTATAACAATATTAAGTTTTATCTAGGTGTATTAGAGGTTGTTTAGATAAGTCATAAGTGGAAAAATCGAGTCCCTAGGAATCTGCACTTATCTAAAGAAGAGATTGATCTGAAATCTATTACTGCAATAAAGAGTTATCGTGAAATGTCAGCATTTAATCAGGAGACGACTTCGCGACCATCAGCAGAGTCCTACTGCAGATCAAATTCCTACCAAACTCATTCTGTCAGCAAAGTCCTAGTGTAGATCAAACTCTTATCAAATTTGTTCCGTCAGCAGAATCCTACTGCAATTGAAATTGATTTTCAGATTGTTTATTTAAGGGATATTATTGGTTAGGATTAGTAGAGATTCAGATTTGCATATTTTCTAGAGCACATTCCAGTGTATATTTTAGTGAGAAAATTTCTTGGAGAAGTTTTATGCTATTTCTCTCAGAGAGTGGTACTTGAGTGTGAGAAAATTCTCTTGAGAATTTTTCTAGTATTTTATCTCTCTTTTTGAGTGCGTGCATACTTTGTGTCGGAGTTGAGATGATCAAGTTCAGCCACTGGAGTTACAGGAGAAGAGTCAATGTTTGAAAATTGTCAGAGGTTTTGGCCGCTACTACGGTAGAAGACAAATAGGTCATTTGTCTGGTCAAGTAAGAATGTCAATTGATAAAGGTTATGTAATTGAATTTTATTTGTAATTAATTTCAAATAATAAAATTAACTTTTCTAAGTTTGGCTACCTCGTAGGGTTTTACCTTTAAAGAACTCTTTAAAGGGTTTCCATTTGATACCAATCTTGGTGTTATGCACTTCGTTTATTTTATGTTATTGCTTAATTAATAAATTGATAGCATGCTTGACGACTAACCAATTTGTTAAGTGAATTGGTAGATATTTTTGGTGCGTTACAGGGGTGCTTAGGTAATTTCAATTGGCATCAGAGCATGGTTCGCTCATCCGAGTGTGATCCGTGTCTCTGTAGATCATGTCGTCGTCATTATATGTCCCATCACACTTTGATGAGGAAAACTATGCTTATTAGAAAGTTCGTATGAGGGTTTTCCTAAAGTCTTTAGATGAACTTGTGTGTGACATTAATTGATAGGACTACTTGCATGTTCTTGCATTCCTTAGCATTTTATTTTAGTAGTCTAGGATATGCATTTTATTTTTCTGTTTTTAATTTATGTTTATGTTTTCAATTTTTAAATAATATAAAAAATTTACTAATTTGTTTCTAATTTTTTGGGAAGTGCATGCTTGATATGTCAAAGTTTTGAGCACATGTATTTTCACAAAATAAATTTTTGAACTTATGCATCTCTTTACTTTGTGCACACTAACCCTTTAGGTCATCTCGGCAATGATCACTTACAAAGCACAGTAAGAAACTTATGTGTATGCACCTTATAATTAAGTTCCATATTTATTATTGAGATGCTTACCATAGAGAGATTTTATGCCTTGAATTGACTAATACTAGTTGAACCTAGTACAATAATAAAGAGATCTTCCATTACCAAATACAAATAGTTGATCCATATAGAAAAAGTCGGTGTTATATCATTGCGGAAAAAGATAAACACCATGCACAAATCTATCCCTTAAGTCATTATAGAAAGAATCGTGGCTCAAGTTATTGTGGAAAAATATGAGCAACAAAAATGGACATGAAAGGGGTTGTGCAAACTAGTGTTTAGAGGAGATACTCATGTATCTAGGCTCTATCATAAAGGTTGACTTTTGAGGTAAGTGACAAACTTTTGAGAGCATCTATAAGAAGAAAATACTCATGAATAATATATTGAAGAGAAGAAGAAATCAAGAGTTATTCTTTAATATAAGTTTGCTCACTCACAGACTCACATGAACGTTGACATTGATGATCTTATGAGGTGTGAACATCCATGATAATTTTTGCAAATAAGAGTGTGTACTCTATTGAATTTTTGTGAGTGACGCTATGTTTGAACTAAGATGCATCTAGGCATGTTACTTGCCTCATTGCTTATATATATAAAAATAAAAATTTTGTTAAATTATTTATTTATTTTGGTTTATATAAAATAAATTTGAAAATATAAAATATATTGAGGTATGGGTCAGTGTCGGGTGCACTTTTTGCATTTGCTGCATAAGTCCCAGTGGTGGGTCTCTGTTTTGCTTCTAAATCCTAGGGGGACTATCGAGTAACCCATGCACGACAATAGTCACTTAAGTGACTTAAGTGTTTTAGCCCCACACGAGTACATGCCTAGGACTTACTCCCAATATTATTTCCTTTTCACGTGCGGGAACTCACCCAGATACACGACACTCTCCATTCTCAAGGCCTAGCCATATCCCACTTCACACTTATCGGTTTCATGCTTCTCGTGGTTAAGACACAGAACAAATACTTCTAATCTACATTTTTTCATCACAGTAAGGTTTCTATCTCAATTAAATCCTTCTACTTCTCAAAGTCTAGGATTCGGCACATATTTATGGAGATTGGGCTGTTGATTTTAGTTATAAGAAGTCGGATCTTGGATTTTGGTTGGGTTGAGTAAACATTTACATGTATGATGACAGGGATCTATATTATGCATGTATTGAGGATGATTTTTGGTGGGTTATGGGATTATTCATGTCGGTTTTAAACTAATGCCCACTATGTGTTTGTTTTTATGTCTCAACCAAGCTACTTCATTCATTTTGTCATGATTTTACTTACATTAATGCTCATACATCATGTGGATTTAATCTATTAAAAGTTGAAACACATGGGATTTGTTCATCATGTCTTTCTTAGTGTCTTTATCTTGGCTCACATAAGTGGTATCTATTATCTTCTGAGTCTTGTCAGACCAGTGACAAAAAGGGAGAGATTTAAATGTGTTGTTGAGGGGGAGTTGAATGAGCCGAGGGGGAGTTGAACGAGCTATGGGAGAGTTGAATGAGTAAGTGAAGTAAGTGTATTGCTGAAAAAAAAAAAAAAAAAGAGCAGAATATTGAGGGGAAGAACTAAATACTATACTTGAGGGGGAGCAGAAGAATATTGAGGGGTGAACTAAATATTGAACATGGCTATTGATGATGACTAGAACATTATTTTAGCAGGTTTAGATTACATCTAAACCTTTGATTTTGTTAAGACTAATTTCAAAGAGTGTTCTATGTCATTTCTTCTAATTACTGTATTAAGATTTTCTTCACGAGATTTTGGTTTGCAAGTTGTTTTTGTCTCAGATACACACTACATTCATCAAGTTGGTTTTGTCACTAATCTGCCAAATGGAAAGATTATAGATGCAAGATATTCCTCAAGTTGAGTTTGTTACCAATCCACCAAAGGGGGAGATTGTACATGTAAAAGTTTGGCTAGGACTAGGTGGCTAAGTTGATAAGTTTTGATAGGATTAGGTGACTAAAATGATAGAGTTTATCTTATCATTAAGTTTGTAATTTTGGATGAATGTAAATTATTTATTGACTTTATCTATAACAATATTAAGTTTATCTAGGATGAATTAGAGGTTGTTTAGATAAGTCATAAGTGGAAAAATTGAGTCTCAAGGAATCTGTACTTATCCATAGAAGAGGTTGATCTGAAATCTGTTACTGCAGTGAAGAATTATCGGGAAATGTCAGCATTCCGTTAGGAGACGACTTCGCGACCGTCAACAGGGTCCTACTGCATATCAAATTTCTACCAGACTGATTCAGTCAGCAGAGTCTTAGTGCAGATCAAACTCCTATCAGATTTGTTTCGTCAGTAGAATCCTACTGCAATTGGAATTGATTTTTAAATTGTTTATTTAAGGAATCCTATTGGTTAGGATCAGTAGAGATTCAGATTTGCATATTTTCTAGAGCACTTTCCAGTGCATATTTTGGTGAGAACAATCCTTGAAAAATTTTCATACTATTTCTCTCAGAGAGTGGTACTTGAGTGTGAGAAAATTCTCTTGAGAATTTTTCTAATGTTTTATCTCTCTTTTTGAGTGCGTGCATACTCCGTGTCGAAGTTGAAATGATCAAGTTTAGCCACTAGAGTTCCAGAAGAAAAGTCAATGCTTGAAAATCATCAAAGGTTTTGGCCGCTACTGCGGTAGAAGACAAATGAATAATTTGTCTAGTCAAGTAAGAGTGTCAATTAACAAAAATTTTATAATTGAACTTTACTTGTAATTAATTTTCAAATAATAAAATTGACTTTTTTGGATTTGACTGCCCCGTAGGGTTTTACCTTTAAAGAGTCCTTTAAAGGGTTTTCCTTCGATACCAATCTTAGTGTTACGCATTTCGTTTATTTTATGTTATTGTTTAATTAATAAATTGATAGAATGCTTGACGACTAACCAATTTGTTGCGTGAATTGGTAGATATTTCCACTACATTACAGGGATACTTTGATAATTTCAAGAGGTAAATAGGTGTGAACATGGAGGAAGAATGGTCTCGAAATGGGATGGAGAAAAAAAAAGAAAAGAGGACTGCGGGAGTATTTACCGTGCTAACGCTTGTAAAATGGTATGAATCGTAACAACGAAATTCACATATGTTCATTATCCCATGATGTTTTCGGCTTCGAGTACCTATCAGTATTGATAAACTTAGTGCACTTTATATGGGCCCCGAAGGTTGACGAGACCAAAACTATAGGAGAAGCAGTCAAGAACAGAAATTTTTAATGTTCCTTATCACAAGAGGCTCTTAAGAACAGGAAAGAGCGCAATTAAATGTTGCTTTTTGGGAATAAGACCTCTCCCACCTTTTGTTCCCCCACCCCCCACAAGAGCTTAAGAAGACCATGTTCTTGTAATAGCATTGGTTATCATGTTCTGTCGTCTTGGGATAGTTATCCATTTCTATTTTTAGAAAAATTATATAAATGATACATTTTGCTTGGTCTTTTCTTTCTTCTTGTTCCTTTTTTTTTTTTTTTTTTTAA
>QEOT01002800.1:31165-47808 GCA_003123785.1 Pterocarya stenoptera | reverse complement strand
AAGAAAAAAAAAGGGGGGGGGGGGGACAAAAGGATTCATTCAATCCTTAACCCTAGCCTAGAAATGACGCCATTTGGTTGAGACCAAACGACGTCATTTCCCTTAATTTTTTTTCGTAAGAAATATATAAATATATATATGGCGGTTTGAACCTGGTTTGAACTGGGACCGAATTGGTAGACGTTGATTCTGGTTATTTTCTACCATTGGCTGATTGGTTCTCCACTGGTTTGGCCAGCTCCTGACTTTGGTGGCTGGTCTCCATCAGCGACAATCGGTCCAACCGGTTTCTAATATTATTATTATTTTTAAAAATTAAGTTGTTATAATAAAGTAATCGCTCATGTTTATTGCTTGCATGCATTGTCCTAAAACACTACAGCTATAAATTAGTTTTGTTAGCACACATATAAGAGATGATTGTATAAAGTTGATCAGACATCTCTTTTTTTGTAGTACGTTTTTATCGGGGATTTTTCACTTTACAAATTTCATGGATCTAAATTTGATAGAACTATGAAACACAACCATTAATCTTTACACTTGTTCGGGCGCCGAAGCTAGATTTGAGTCACATGTGGAATGCACCTATTTCAAAGTTGATGGAGTGCTTAGAAAATGCCAGAATATACATCCGGAGAGATACGGTAATGTTTGTCTTCCTTTGCCTAACTTTTCATATGCTCTGTTTGGAATGACGTATTATTTTTGAAGTTGAAAAATATATTTGTTTTACATAATGCGATAGTAATTTTGTGACGGATATTGTTTTCTTACAAATAATATGTAATAGTGTGGCAGAACGTATCCATGATCAGCACAAGAAATTCAAACAATTGTCTAAAGAAATAAATCAATGCAAACATCCATTACAAGATTTAACCATTAATACTTGATTTTAACACATTCTTCATCATTATTGACATATGTAACACCCCGCCTAAAAAGGCCCTTAGGCCATGAGCTGAGTAGCGCGCGTACTACAAGAAAAATAGGTTTTTACGACCAATTTATTGCAACCAACACACTGAATTAGTTGCAAATACTGACTATTTGCAACCCATTCAGTCTATTGGTTGCAATAAATTGGTTGCAAAAACCTATTTTTCTTGTAGCCTTAATACTAGTTAATTAGGAGTTGAGCTATTTGAGAATAAGAACATTTTGGATATTTGATTTGGCAAAAATGACATATACTTTAGGTTTAGAAGAATTATTAAGAGATTTTAGTGCAATATTAATTTTTTGAGGAAAATGAAATTCTTAGAAGTTGATTGGAGAATTTTTTTGTGATTTATTAATTTTGAAAATAAGAAACCAAGAGGCCCATAAGGGAATGACACATGGCACATTAAGTGGTTGCCACAACAATGGGCTAAGCAATTTAGATAAAATTCTTAGGAATGACCAAGAGATTTGTTTATTAAGGGCCCAAGCTTAGAGAGACACTAAGGCATTAGGCCCAACTTGATGGACATAAAACTTTAGGCCTCTAATGCATTAAAGATGCGATGAGCGAAGGTTAAGATGTTAAAAAGACCATAGGCCCAACTTGAGAGATATAAAGTTTTAAGCCTTTCTTGGAGGACTCTAGAAAATAGGCTCAATGAAAAGGACATAAGGCTATTAGGCATAACTTAGTAAGAGTGGAGGTATTAGGCTCGACTTATTAAGCATGAAGGATTTTAGAGGCAAGCCCATTAGTGATTTTGTGAGGCATTTTAGAACTTTCGAGTATTCGTGGGCCTATCCCAAGAAACCTTGAACCACACACTTAGGGAATCAAGTCTAGTTTTGACCCAAGTATAAGGAAGGCATAAAGCCTTTGGGCCAAACTTAGTATAGAATGGACCCATGGCCCAATTAAGTCAAGTCAAATTTTTTCAAACCCAATTTAGTGGATCTTGATGTTTCTTTTTAACCCTACAAATCTGAAAAATAAGACCCCCTCATAAAAAAAACCCAAGAGCCCATAAACCATCAACTCTTACATTCGGCCCTTTTAAGCCCATATGACCCAAAGTCATGTTTGGGCTCATTTCACCATTCAAGAACAAAGGCCATACCATTGGTTTCTTTAAGTCCAAATCACACTCAAAGTATCCAAATTAAGTTTTGAAAATTAGCTAAGGTCATTAACCATCATACTTGAGGTTAGTGCACTTTAAGCCATGCTTTGAAACTTAATCTTTTCTTAAACTTTTTAATTCAATTTTTTTTGAATTAATACTCCCTTAAACCATGATTAGAACATGTTAATACCCTATCTAAACCATCTCACATGTCATTAAGAAAAATGTCATAACAAACCCAAACTATGCTTCAATCGGTTTTGTGCATTGCTCTTTGTAATGCTTGGACTGTTTTGTCCTCGGGCCCAACATTTTTGTGATTTGTCCTCAAGGGTAATATGGTCCTTAAATACCTCATGAGACTCTCCCAAAGTCAGTTTGAGCCTTGGAAGAAATTACTTGTACAAACCAACTCAAAGAACCAAATCTAGTGCACCTTGGTCTAGTTTGTGTAGGAACCGTTTAGATTGAATTTGAACCAGCCTCCTGCCATGGTTTGCACCACCACCTTACGCCACCTCCTTCTCCACCCAATTACCAAGAAATCCCATGACCATCATGAAGGATTTTGACTCATTTTTGCTTCCCAAAAACATCCAAAACCGAACTGATTTTCTACCACTACAAATCTACCTCCATCCATTGGTTTTCAAGGGTGGTTTGAGGGATCTTCTGCCACCCAAATGATGCCCCATGACCTAGAGTCATCTATAGGACCCTTGCAGCTACTGTGGTGAGGAAATGATGGTGGTTTAGGGCACTCTTTCATTCTGCACAAATGATCTAAGCTCTTGCAAGTAAATCTGAAAATTTTTCAGATTTGAGCATCTCCCGCTTTACCCAATCACCAAGCACCGAAGCCAACGTCTCTCACCCCTTAACCTCCTATGAATACTTCCCTCCCTTTATAATTCACCCACACCATAGATCCAAGCATCCTCTTGAGCTTTGAGAGCATTTTTCCCTCTTAGAGATCAAAAAAGTGCAAACCGAGTGAGTTTTGGTGAGTTCTTGAGTGTTATTGTGTAGGGCAGTCTAGAGTGCTTGGAAGGCCACGAAATTTGTGATTTTTCTTCCTTGTTTTTTTTTTTTTTTTTTTTTTTTTTTTTTTTNAATGATTGAATGTTTTTAAATGGAAATTTAGCTATGGCATGTCCTAAGCATAATTTTATATGATCTATCATTATCTTAACATGATTATAGAATGTTAAATTTGTGGTTAGAAGCATGCCATGATAGGTTTTAAATCTATCTTATTTTGATCTTCAAGTATGAATCGATTTTAAGCATATTGGTAATTAAGGATTTATTAGCTTTAATTAAGTGTTGGGATGAACTTGATTATTCAAGTATTAGACTTAATAATGTCCCTAAAGATGTTAGTGATCATTAGTGGTTAAAGAAAACCTCATATGCATGCATTCATAGGAATCAATAGTTGAAAATACACATAGACATCAACTAGGATGCATGCCACGGGTTGGGACTAATTGGACAAATTCCCCTTTGAATTTTAAAAATAAAAGGGCATAGATGGTTTTAGAATTCTAAAAATTTGGAATCCATGAAATTTGGTTAAATTTGGAGTTCGTTTGCAATTAGTGAAAATTTAAGGCCTAAATGGCAATTTTTGAAAGTCTAAAGGTATTTTTGTAAATACTCAATTCTTGGAGCCTTTGATTTTGAACCTATCCATGAAAATATTAACCCTAACTTAGTATACACATGATTTACGCAGCTATGATGCTAATTTCAAATCTCCCCGAAAGTTTGTAAATTGGCCTCTAATTTACACATTGATAGATTATTTATAAATTATTAATAAATGCTCATTTCATACTTCAATTATCATTTTTAGCATAAATTATCATGTTATAGGATAAATTAAGTACATACCTACATGACATGTGACATTTTTATCATTTTTGCATATTATATTTATAAATGTCATTTTTGCATAAAATTTACTACTTGCACATGTCATGAGAAACATTTTTCAAAACATAGCATGAAAATCATTTTTGTCATGATCCCAAAGGTTAGGATGGGGAATTATCTTGGTGGAACTCTTCTGTCCACTCTGGAGTGTTCAATAATAGAGTGGTAACCCTTGAGTTGACGAAGAACAGTTAACAGTCTTCGTATGAGTTCTTATAAAAGAATACCAGAGCTAAGTTAACATATTATGACACCTAACACTGGTGGATGTATACGTTATGAATTTTATGATGTTATGTTATATTTACCAATGCATTGAAAACGAGTCTATAGACAACGTAAGTTATACTATAGTCACCGGCAGGTACTCACAGTGCATATGAGAAACTGTGACATTACCACACGTTATGGTATTAATTAAGATAATGATGTAAGTATATGATGATGAAAGTTTATGATGAAATTTTTATTAAGAAATTATATTTTTTTAAAAATGATGACGAAATTACTTATTGAGTAAAAACCTGTCTCCATATTTTTAAAAGATGTTGAGGAATCTGGATGGGAGACGTACATACTGATTTTGTACATGTCATTCATTGCATATTTATCATTTTTCATGATTGACTTATCTTTGTGTCAGTTACTTATTTAACTTACTGAGATTTCAAGTAAATCTCACCCTTTTATGAGACCACTATTATTCCACTCGGAATGATAGAAATTGTGTTAGGGATCGACAGGACAAATTGATAGAGCACTAGGTTCGCATGATTGAGGAGGAGCCGGATCTGGAGAGGAAGCTGGACTTAATTTTGATGTTCAGAGCCCAAATCCTTTATGCTTTAGATCGCATGAAGAGAATGATATGACTTTGTATATAAATCTATGCTACTTTAATACTTTGAACATGATGCTTATCTAATGAAGTTGTGATGTTTTAGTTATTCTAGCCTAATTTTTCATCTTAACCTTTTATTTCCACTGCGATTATTGCATACTGCTAGTTGCATACTAGAATGCATTGCATATTAACTATTATGAACGGGAGTATGTAACCTTATGTTCCATGTCCCAACGCTCTAAGTCTCCATTCCATTTCAAGCGGGGATTGGGGGCGTCACAACATATGATCTATACAAATACAAGAGATGATTGTTCACAGTCAATTAACTATATATTATTTACTAGTAAAAAAAAAATTTACATTTATTAAGTTTCGTTTGTATTTATTGACATAAGACCGTAATTCCTTACTGTTATAAGAAACAGTTAGTGTTCTAAATTTCTAATTGATCAGATTGATATAGAATGGTAAACCTACACATTTTTGTCATCTTTATAATTGGAACTGTCCTGTTGACTAAATTAATTAATTACAAGACATGATCATTGATCGCTAACCGTTAACTAATTTCTATTTTAATGCTAATGAAATTAAATTTCCATGATCAAATAGGATTGGATTGTTTTCATTAATACAAGATTGTTAATCTTTTACTTTTATCAGAATCACTTAGTAATTTGGCCAGTGGGAGATTTCATGTAGCAGCTCACATTTGTTTTCTGCACGGTCCTGCTGGACTAGACACGTGTTAGCTTTAGGAAGTATTTCTAATTGATAACATCAGTTTAATATGGTATACTTGCACATTTTTTGTTGTCTTTTATAATTGTATCTGTATGAATAATTTAATTAATTACAAGACATGATCATTGATCGTTAAGAGTTAATTAACCATTTGCTATTTAAATCTAATGAAGTCGGATTTGACATAATCTATTAGGATATTTGGATTATAGTTATTAATACAAGACCGTTAATCATTTACTGTTAACAGAATCACTTAATAATGGGTGTTGGATCACATACTTTTTGTCCTTAATTTGAGTTTGTTTAAAAGGTATTAGAATTTCTATAGCAGTGATATAGAAGATAAATATTGCAGCTATATATGTGGCTACTCGTTTAAACTAGTTTAAAAGCCACTGGATATTTAGCACATGATATGCCGCAAGATTGAAGCTAGACTAGTCACCATAGATCTTGCATGTTACGTAGATCCCAAATAAGAATCACCTGAAACTTTGGTATTACTCCCCATTGTAAGAGAGAATACTAGAAAAAAAGGAGGATAAAAGAAAGAAAACGTAGTAAGAAACCAAAATTAGGGAAAAAAGGGTTAGGAAAATTAATTAATAGTTTCTAGTAAGAGGGTTTTCAGGCATACAATACAATTAATATTATTGATAGCTCAGTTCACATATTAATATCAATGGTGTAGAAGGTAACATTTTCATCATGGAATTTGATAAACATAATAACTATGGTTAATTATCGTCTCATATTCTTGCATTAAGAACAAAGTTAAAACAAACTTCGGTTGGGAAAACAAGACGCAGGACAATAGATGGTGTGCTCATAGTTGTCCCAATATCCTATAATGTTGCATATCACGACTTTCCCATCAATACTATAACATCGAATGTGGTAGCCAAACTAGTTACAAAAGTCTACCACTAGATTTTTACTTATAGCCATAGGAAATTTCACAGATGGACAAGACAACGCAATAATGGTAGATTTGACTTGGTAATTATGTTCACTTCTTATTTTGATAATACTAACTTTTATTGGCTTGTCTTAACTCTAAAGAAAAACAAGTTATTAATGAAAGCAATTCAAATGTGAAAATCTAAAATCTAAAGGTACCTATTTACCGTGAAAATGATCATAAGTAAAAAGTTAATTTTGGTAACTTATATGTACATATATGTATACTAGCTCGGTAAAGCCTGATAGGAAGATTGGCTTGGTGACTAAGCATCTATGATACGTGATCCCCTGCAACGTGAAGCACTATAATATGAAGAATCCGGTCGGCTCTTATAAATAAGATTGTTTGAGTATCAGAGCAAAGAACAAGCATCTTTCATTGTTATATTAGTTGAGTATCAAAATAATTGGTGGCAATCAATGAATTCCATTGAAAATAGAAGTAAAGCTCCAATAAGGTTTTGAGGCAGAGAGCATGGAAGCAAAACAGATTGGTCCTTAAAAGCAGTTACTTCCGAAGCATTTAAAATATCACTCATCGCATCCATCATGGTAAATGAAAGCATTACATCTGCTGTTTCAAAAAAACTCAAACTTGAGCTTTCGACATCATTCTTGTAATTGGATCCTGTATTTAAGAAAACAAAAACAAAAACAAAAATGGGGCATTTCTAATTTGCTTAAACTCTAGTCAATAATGTAATAGCTTGGCCTCACTCCAAGGCACTTGAAAGTTGGGAATCGGGATGATGCAGATTTACTTATTTGACCATAATGGCTTAGTATCAATTCATGCCACTTAATTGTTGTAATGATGCAACCAGGTATCAATCACAGATGTTATTTTGGGCACATCCTCCCAAAATAAATGAGTGTCGTCATACTAAACAAGTCCCTAGAATATATGAAATTTGATAAATAATTAATGGCTAACATATGTAGTGCTACAAATTGTTCCCATTATTAACTGATTTAACTAAATTTCAATCCTTGTCTCTAAAAAAATTTACTCAAGTTGAGCCTCCGCCATGATTTTCTGATTGTCAGAAACGAACTTAATTTAGTATTTGGAGAATGCTATTTTGAGACCTCATTTTAACACCTCATATATTTTATTTTGTATTTATTTAATAGTTAAGGAAGTAACTATTAGTGTATTGATTTTTTTTAAAATGTTTTAAATGATAAAAAAAAATAAGAAAAAAAATGAAAAGATGAATTTGTGTTAGGTGGCACGTCCAATAGTCAATGTTGGATAGTATCCTATCACTACTTTCAGTATTTGACGATCTCATATAAAGGCTAGGAAAAAGAAAAAGAAAAGTAATAAACCTTATTTAGGCGTGGTTTGGATAGTAAAATTATTTCATCTCATCTCATCTTATTATTATAATTTTTATAAATTTTTATATAAAATATAATAAATATAATAATAACAATAAAAATTAATATTTTAACAATATTTTATTCTGCAACCAAACGGAAATGAAAGAAGACTACAATTCCATTAGTCTCACCAAAACATTAGCCTCCAAGTTTCATATTTATAGAAGTTTTCCTTCCAAATCTCCAAAACTACTAAGCATAGAAATCTCATGAAGTCAAATTTGCTTTTTAACTAGAAATCGAGTTAAGTTTGGGTGTTGAGATGAGAATTTTTAGTTTGAGATGAAAGTTAAAAATAAAATAAAATATTATTTTTTAATAATATTATTGTTTTGATATTTAAAAAAAGTTGAATTGAGATTTGAAAAAGTTGAATTGTTTATTATATTTTTATTTAAAAATTTAAAAAGTTGTAATGATGAGATGAAAAGTTTTTATTTAAAAAAACTTCCAAACCCTTAAGAAGCATGTCAGTTCAAAGATTCCTTAACCGTTCAAAGATTCCGTGTTTATAATGTATTTAAGAAAGTATTATACGACATAATTTATTTTAAAAATAAATTTAAAATTTAAAAGATCAAATATTATTATTTTAGTGATGTAAATAATATATTCTACACATTGACTTGATAATAGAATAACTTTTTATTTTCGTTGATAAGTTTATAATTAACTTTTTACATCATGAATTTCATCCATTTAATTCAATGAAATACAAGTGTTACTCTTTAAGACAATCACATGTTGAAATTTTTAGAAAAATAATCTATTCATAAAAGTAAATCTACAAAGTGACATATTTAATGTGGTAACGTTAGATTATAAAGTTATTTTTATTATAAACTAAATTAAAATTATCACATAAAATCAAGTCAATTTATTAATTTAATTTTATATAATTCATCGTGAGTTTACTATACCACAGAGATCCTCTCGACAATTGCATAACACAGAGGTTGCACTTGTACCTCCTAATTTTCTATGAGAAATGCTAGGTAGAGCATTTGCGCCAATGGGTGCATTTTATTTATTTATTTAAACATAAAGATAGGGATTGAATTGGTTTTTTTTTCCCCCTTAAACATTGAGAAATATATTTCTTAAACTAATTAAACTCTTTATCCACGACGACGACAACAACGACACCAACAGCAACATAAACAATAATAATAATAAAACAATACAAACAAAGAATAATATCTTCATGAATTATAAATAAACTAGTAAATGGCAACGTGCACTGCACGTTTGCCCTGTGACCAATTTTATTATGTTTCAAATTTTTAAGTACTATAAATGAACAGTGAAGACAGTCTAAAACTACAACGAAAAATTATAATAACTAATCATGATTTATTCTTAAAAAGTTTGCTTCTTTGCACGTATACAAAGAAAAAAAAATTAAGTTGGTTTGTTTGCAAGAGTTTAATTGCAGACTATTTGTGTTTATTGCATAATGTTGGTTACCTATTTCAACATATCATGAAACCTCCGATTCTAACCAACAATACAAACTCTACTACAAACAGAATAATTGGTTCAGAGGATAATAAACTTGATAGTGGGGAAATTGAAGTGCCATGTGAATCTCCCAAAATTGAAGAATGTATTAAAGATATACCAATTCCTTAGGAACCTGATGATGGTAGTATCGAGAAATCTCATAATGTCCAAGTGGATGATGATGATACGATTGAGGAGCTAAAGTTGAGAATGGAGTTTAATTTCCTTAAAGATTTAGTAAGTTATTATAAATAATATGGTTATAGGAGAAAACATTTTTAAATTATTAGTAAGTTATTTAGTAAGTTATTATTAGTAAGTTTTTAAATTTTCATATAAAATATAATAAACATTTCAAATTTTTAAAATTTTAAAATAATAATAACAATAATAATAAATAATGTTCTAACAATATTTAATTTAACTTTTAATTTTTATCTCAACTAATCTCATCTAAATTTAATATCCAAAAAAAAAAAAAACATTAACTCACCTAATCGGCAAAAGAGCAAAAGCATAAGAGAATCGGATTTTATAAGAAAAATAGGGAAAAAAAAAGAGTAATTGATGAACAATTGTATACTGAACGTGTGTCTAGTTACAAATATATAAAAATGAAAAATTGATAGCAAATAAGAAATGAGAAAGTGAAGAAATTTTTTTAAACAAAGTTAAAACAAATCATGGGTTTATATAACTTGAGGTAAACCTACTATAAACTTAACAGAAATGATAAATCCATATAAGTTTGTGTTTTATTTAGTTATATAACGCAAAAGTTTAATAAGAAAATTTTAATAAAAGCTTAAATTAATAATAAAAATATTAATACTAAAATTTTATTACAAATTTTAAAATGTAGAAACAAGGCTGCAAGCGAAAAAATGATGTTTATTACAGTTTGAAAATTAAAATTAATGTTAATGATAATTTTGTTAGGTTTCTATATAAAAAAAAATGGGGTGAATTCATTTGGTTATGGGAGAAAACATATTTAAATTACGGATTGTATTGAAAAATTATTGAAAAAAAATTGTTTTAATTTTATCTTCTTTATGAGAAGATAATTTGTTAGTAATTATGAAACAATGATTCATAGATATGTAAAAAAAAAAATTCCAACATTATATAAATTATCAGAAAAGGAAAAAATTAAAAATGTATTCTAGACTATATTATTCTGCACTACAAATAATGTTAAATCATTGCGTTATTCCAAAGGCAGTTTAGTTTTTAGTTTAAGAATGTAAACCAAATCATTTTAATTTACTTTAAAAAAGTTTTGATAACCTTTTTTAATATTATTAAAACAGAAGCACTATAAGAAATAATAACAACGAAAAACATTAATTTATTTAACATTTTCAACCTTGGTTAAATAAAATAGTAATAATGATATATTATATTTTTAAATTATTAAGAAGTTATAATTTATTTCCTTATGAAAATTTGTAATTATACCAAGCAACCTACTATTATTACTCTTAATAGTTATGGTTGGATGTGTATGTTGTATATTTATTATTTCCAAAATAAAAATATAATGTGTTAATTTTAAAATTCAAAACTATAGTGGTAAGTATTAAATAATTTAATCATATATTTTATAAAGTCTTATCCTTTACATTTAAAAAAAAAATTAAACAAATTATAGTACATTAGAAACTGTAAATCTATCTCAAATAGTGTAATTAATTTCAGATTAATTAATAAACTATTCAATTTATCTAGAAATGAAAAAGAAATATATTTAAGTTTATTTCTTAATAAATCATTAAACAAAAATTATTACTAAAAGGGAAGAATTAGATTTATACTAAAATTTAATAGTTCAATTCGATATTTAGATAATTCAAAATTAAAGGAAATAAAATGTTGCACAACATTAAAATTTAATTTTTAAGATTTTGATTTTTTATTAAAATTTTATGAAAACTTGGTATCAATTTGGAAAAAAAAAAAAACCTATAGTCCAATTGTAAAGCTCAACTGATTTATAATGTTACTCATTTTTCACATCTAAAACCTAAAAGCAATGTTATATCTTTCTTCCGATAAGGATAAAAAAAATCTATTTTTTTTTTTTTTTTTTAGACGTTTAAACATTAAAAAAATTTCACAATATCATTAAAAATATTTTTTTATAATAATGAAATGAAATGAGATGAATTGATAGTGTTTCTATAGGGGCAAAATAGAAAAAATATTATTAGACTAAACACTATTCATGCCCAAATCGCACGGTGGCTTAGATCGGCTCGCGGCGGTTAACGGCTGCAGGAGAGCGGCTGAGATTGGAAGGGGAGGGGCGACGGACGGAGGCGAAGAGAATGGACCGGACGGTGTTGGCCACGCCGGCGTGCGGCGGCGCACTAGAGGGGACGAAGAAATGGGTCGGCAGCGGTGGTTAATGGCGGCACGATAGGAGCTGAGATTTCAAGGGGATGGACGATTGACGGAGGCGAAGAGAATCGCCGGGGTTGTGTTGGTCACGCCGGCATCCGGCGGTGCACTGCGGGAGACGAAGCCAACGGGAGAGGGGGAGTGGCAAAACGGAAATTTCGGAATAGTAGCAGGGGCAAAATGGAAAGAATACAAGGACAAAACGGAAATTGAGAAACAAAAGCAAGGGCAAAACAGGAAAAAAAAAATTAGACGAAAATACTGTTGTTAAGCCATTCGCACTTTATATATTAGTAGATAGATACAGTATGGAATCTTCCGTGCATGCAGTATTACCATCATGAAAAGGCACGAAGAACATTTCAGTCGACAATTAACCTTGTCAATTTTTTACTCTACTAGGTTTATTACCCAGATAAACTACAGAAGGCAAACAAGGGAGCATTAGAAGGAGATAATTCTGTGAGTTGGGGTTACACAACTCTGCCCCTCTCCTTTTGGCTCAACTCTCTTCCACTTCTTGGTTCCTATCATCAATGAGAGAATACAATGTAAAGGGAAACTAATAATAAGGCACTGTTTTTATTTTTATTTTTTCCGGATAGGAAACATAGTCCATAGTAAGTAACTAACAACAACGTGGTTACCTTTTGTGATAGTTTCTTCCATGTTAAAGTAATTAAGCAAATTTTTATGTGCTACTTCAAAAAATTCCTTGACCGTTTTTCTTTTTGTTGCTTGTTTCTTAGACTCCGATGAGAACAATGTATACTTTTTTACTTCACTTCCACGGTTCAAGCTACTATTTGTAGAGCCGCTAAATTTTTCATATAAAACTGCTAAGAAGTGCTCCACTGTTTCGGTTGTATATCCTTCATGAACCTTGGTTGAGAAACATTTCTTCTGTTTATTTGATTTACAATTGCTTTTAGAAACTGGAGATGTCTAATTTCTTTTTAATATTTTCCTCCTATATTCGTATTTATGTTGAAATAGAATCTTGTGTTGGGGTTACACAACTTTGCCCCTCTCCTTTTGGCTCAACTCTCTTCCACTTCACTGATTGGAAGAACCAAGAAGACGAGCGCTGAGTCAAAAGGACAAGGACAAAGTAATGTAGCCTTAGCCCATGTTTCTAGCTCAGATCCACTCATTACAAGAACAAAGAAGAGAAGCGTGGAGCCGAAAGGACAAGGGCATAGCAGTGTAGCCCAAGCCCAAGGTTCTATTTCAGCTTCACTAATTGCAGGAACCAAGAAGATGAGCATTGAGCCACAAGGAGAGGGGCAAAGCAGTGTAACCCTAGCCCAAGACTCCATTTTGGCTAATCCTATACTAGAGCCGAAAGGTAATTGCATCATTACTAATTACATAATGTAGATAGTAAAAGTAATGTTTGGAGTTTCTCTATATCATTTACTCTCATTAATTGCAGGAATAATAGGGGTAGTAGAGTATTCAAATCTAGAAGAATGTCAAACCAGTGTAATCTTGTTCCAAAATTCTGTTTTGGCTAACCTTATACTAGAGCCTAAAGGTAAATTCTATCATTGCTAATTACATGATGCAGATAGAGAGAGTGGTGGTTGGTGTTTCTCTGCATTGTTTACTCTCATTGATTGTAGGAAATTACATAGTGATAGTGGAGAATCCACCCATTCTAGAAGAATGGGAAATCAATGTCGTGCTTTTCAAAGATTGTATTTCACCTTCACTAATAGCAGGAACCTTGGGGGCGAGATTTGAGCCAACAGGAAAAGGGCAAAGCAGTGTAGCTCCAGCCCAACATTTTATTTTAGCTAATTCTATACTGAAAGGTAACTGCATGGTTCCTAATTACACGACATATAGTAAAAATAGTATTTGGTGTTTCTTCAACTATTTACTCTCACTGATTGCGGGAAACAACAAGGGGGTTATTGAGATGATAAGTATAGAAGAATGGAAAAGAGGTGTAGTCCAATTCGCAAATTTTACAGGCAATCCTATACATGATCAAGCTAGACTTGTAGAAGAGAAAGACTGGATTGGATGCATTCCTTACAACCTTTTTGAACTATAATGAAGAACATGGTGTGCTCACTGCTCAATAATCTTCCCACAATCTCCAATATCATGAGGGTATATATTTCCATCATAACAATGGCCCAGGCTACCAGATGTCGGGAGGTTTATTGGCTTTGTTTATGCATATAACATTATAACCTATTTTTTGTCTGCAACTAATCATGGGCTTTTACTTCTTCATTTCTACCCAAAATTTGTTTCTATACTACTTTGATTTAAAGTTATTTGCTAATAACTGCTATTTATGAATAATGATATATTTACAACTCTTTTATAAATATTTTAAAGCTTTTTTATAAAAAACGTAACTATACCATTTCATTAAAAATAATCTCAATTTTACATAACTATCGTCAATATGAAATAGATCAGTTGTAAGTTTTTCATTTTCCTTTATTTATCCTCTTATTTTATATGGCTATGGAGTGGAAACTATTGACATTGATTATTGGGTAAGGTTGTCGACCAGCCCAGATGGTTGCCCAATATAGAGAGAAAGCCCAAAGATCTTGAAGGGGCATTCAATTAGCTATGTGTAAGCTTGGGGACTCGTTATAATTATAAAAGAAATTATGAAGTTGAGTAATGAAAAACAACTATCCTCTATTAGAGATGTGCTATATCATAGGATGACTGGGATGATTCAACCATTTAAGGCTATTATAAAATAGTTTTCTTTTCCCTAATTATTTTGATATAGTGTAATTAGAAAAGCAAAGTCCTAACTCTTCGTCCCAGTATTTCTGAACAAGCTCTTACATAGCAAAATTATAAGGGTTTTCTTATTGGTGAAAATAACAACATTGAGAATAGTGACAATGGCAAAGCAGAGATCTAAAAGATGGAATAGAACAGTACATAAACAAAGTTGAGAGAATTTTGAATTATTTATTGACACGAACTCAAAGGAACTGTACCTCCCTAGTTTGAGCTGGGTTTGAAAGTGATCACTTATACCCAAGGTCTAGGTGAAAATCTCTATTCAGATTCCATTTATATGTAGTTGCAGCTTGTCGTCTGATTATCTCTTTCTTCTCGAATATATTGCAAATTCATAGTTCTTGTTGAATAAATAATTCATATTGCTTGTCTATAACTCTTATTTTATAATATAATTGCAAGTTACTTAAATCTCTAATATTCCAGATTCCTTGTATAGTATGGAAATCCAACGTTGAAAATATAATCCACCAAGAAAGTTAAAGCTAAGCTTCAACTTATCTCCACCTAATTGAATCTCTAGACTTTGTCACCACTCCAACTTGACTTGAACTTCATTCATTTCAACAGCACTGTATATCTTCGAAATATCTCCTTTAAAACCATGACAAGAGAATAGAACTATTATGGAGGCCGTTGAGCCCAATGATTCAAGCATCATATAGCTCTATACCTACTTATAGATTTCGAAAATAACAAATGAATTCAAGTAACACTTATCTCAATTTGTCAACATAATGAATTCTTGATGACGAAGGACATCAACAAATCAAGCAACAACAAGAAAAATAAAATTTTTATAAATGAAGCTCTTAGAATATCTCTTCGTACATATCCACCTCGCGCTAGGACATATCTGGCAAGCCCTCTAGCACTCACAACTATTTTCTTCACCAAAGCAATGAAGTGTTCCTCATCTTTCTTTCCACTTAACTCCATTGATGGTTTGTCCTCTTGCACTGGTGGGACCCTCACAAGAGGTTAGTAAACTGCATGTTCAAAGATAAAATTGGGAGAAACATGGAAGTGTTGTGACGCCTCGAAATTCTACTTGGGATCGGACGAACATCTGAAGCGTTAGGACATACAACACAAGATTACCTGCCCCATTCATGACAGTTAAAGATACAATGCACCTAGCATGCATCTAGCAATATGTAATATTTGCAGCGGACAATTTTTTTCTTTGAGTAATACTATGCACCAAACTAATAACATCCCAAATGATTCTGAAATATATTACATAAAATATGAAAGTGATACATATTCATGATTACAGCACAAGTACAAAATATATGTAATCTCAGAGATACAGGAGACAGAGCTCCATAAGCACAAGCATAAAACAACTATTGGGATAGTCTGTGGAGTAACTTGCGTAACTCGACTAAGGATGCCAAAATACTATCTAAAAATTTGATCAGGGAGGCGACAAGCTTCACGTCGTGTCGGCGCTCCCTAGTCGACCTCCTCCAATTGGCCAGGCTCCACTCCATCTTTGGATCATGTCATATCGCCTACCATTCCGGAGAAAATTGTAGTTAGGACTACCACAGTGAGATTTAAATACAAATCTCAAGAAGTTAACATGAAACTTAACATACAGTTTACGGATGCAGGTATGGCAATAAAGACATGAATGCATAATCATAATTATAAATAAGCATGACGTGACTTAACATTTAACATGGGGTGAATTGACATGACTTGAACTAAACATGGACTAAACTTGAAACTTGACGTGACATGAACTTGAATGTGAACTGAATTGAAACTGAACTGACTTGAACCTAAACTGAACTTGTACTTGAGCTCGAATAACATGAACTTGACCGTAGCGTAACATGAACTTGAACTTGAATAACAAGAGCTTGAATGTGAAATACATGAATTTGGAATCTTATTCAATAAATAGACATGATTAATAAACATAAACATATGGGTGCTACACAGTTCCCCTTGATCTGTGTCTCTACCTATTACCATATCACATCATA
>QEOT01002797.1:56423-72880 GCA_003123785.1 Pterocarya stenoptera | reverse complement strand
AAACTCAACGATTGCGTTCTCTACTCTGTTAGTATTGGTGTGTTGCTGAAACTGACACAGAAACACGATCACTCACATCAAAGCCACCAACCTCTCCTCATAATTCTTTCTGGTCCCGCTTCGTGACTCACATACTTCACTATATTACAAATGCAACCAAGCGAGTAGAAGTAATCCCAACACACGGCAAACTCATCTTCCAGACAAATTCCCATCCAGCTATTGCCTTAACAAAAAATGTTTCATAACGAAAGGAAACACACTAGTTTTAGATCTGGACACTGCACACGGCCAGCTGCATGAGCTCATCATGGAAAGAACCAGACCTTGATGAAGATTGCCAAAGCCATTTGAAAGAAAAATGCAGCAACCACCATCAATGAAAGATCGCTCCCCTCTATATAAGACCTGAGGTTCAAGGCAACAAAGCATGCTGAGGAAGAACCAGCAAGAATTATAATGATCCACCGAAGAAGCTCAACTGGGATGAGCAACAGAAACTGAAAAGTATTCCATTGCATATATATTAGATTCTTCATGATGCTCATCAATCTTTTCAATTGGTGTCCAATCACAATGAAGAAGGCAGCTCACAATTAGGTTGAAGATAAGTTATGCAGGTTCAATGCTGATAGTATTTCAGAGTGCACATATGCAAATCAAAGACAGTAGCCCTCTAGTCTATCCAGATATAGGAGAAGAAGGGGAGGGGGGGAGGGGGGAACCAACAGAAAAGCAGAGAAGATAGCAACTTACTGAAGCCACAACAAAAACAAAGAGGGAATATCCCCACAAGCACCAAAATCGAACAAGGCTAGGTTTTGAGCCCAGATACTGGAGCAAGAAGTAAAATGCCAAGGGCACCACAATCACATAACCATAGACTGAACCTGCTGCCACATTCATGTAGCTGACATCAAAGCTCCAAGAAGTAGAGCTGTCGCTGTGTTTCTGCATTAGGTAGGTGGCACAGTTTCCAACAGCAGCAAGCACAAAAACCAATGTAGTGGATATCCAGATAAGTCCGTATCTAAGACAAGGGAAAAAGAAAGGTCAAATATTAGATGCTCATGTAAAATCACCCTTGTGTTTGTCATCTAACCATGAGATCCCGAGCCCAGAAAGAACAACAAAAGGAAATGTATTTACCACATTATCAAAAAGCTCAGATTTAACTCCTCGAAGGATAAATATATTACTCATTTACAGAAACTATAAGCATAGTTCTGTGACTTTGTGTGAAGCAGGAGGCAGGGTTAAAATGTTCAAAACGCATAAATCTTATTGTATAAAACATCTTTAACATACTTTTCTCATAATAAGATAAACATTTGTAGAAAACCCATTGTTAGAATTTAGATTTATGCATAGATTAAAAAGGACAATAAAGAAGAGGCATTGCAGGTGTAATTAAATTTGCACAGAACAGTACGAGACAGGGTCATGAAACTGTAAGCATATTGAAAGCCTAAAAGTGCAGCAACCTTCAACAAACAACATGGGGGGTGGGGAAGGAAAAGAAAGATGAAAAGGCAGAGCACCTTCCCAGATTTCTGGTTTTTATCTTGGTCCTTAGCAATAACTTCGACCGGCCCCAAATCTTTTCAAAACAAAGAAACAATCTCATTGGTGCAGTAACTCGGCTAACATGAGAGTTTTGTCTGCTTTAACATAATTGTGTTATTTGTAAGTCTAATTTCTTAGTCCTTTAAATCTTTAATCCAACTACTTACCCTGACTATATTTAGTTCTAGTTTATCATTTCATGATGTCCAAACAAGTCTTCCGTATGTGTTTTTATGAAACTCAGTTTCTAAATTAATTTTTATCATAATAGTTTACAACTCTGCATCGAATGTTGAAATATCAAAGGGATTTCCATTCAAACAGTTTTGATGCAGATACTGACTACTACTTTCACATTCCTTTTTTCTGAAAAGTTAAAGGAGTACAAACGAGAGGGAAAAAAATGCCGAACTCACAGGTCAGGGTTAGCATCAATCTTGTGAGAAAATTCTCCGCCAATAGGATAAAAAGAACTCATCAGTCTGTTTAAGACAATGTCTGTATCAACATCAAAAAATTGTATATATGAAGAGATATTAAACACTCCCTTCCAGCCATTTGCTGGCTGTTGCTCAAACCCTTCTGCAAGGATAGAAAGACAGAGAGATCATTATACATGACACGAATGTTGTAGCAGTCAATGGAAATGTCTCCAGTGCCACAAAAAAGGACAGCTACAATTATAGTACTGCCTATAAATATGTATTACAAAATGACTGGGGATTTAAAATTGGGTATCAAGTATCAAGTATCAAGTATCAACTCAGTGCTATAACTACCACACATTCCTTATGTAGAGAAGATGCAAGAAAGTTCCAATATGTCCAAAGAATCTCCCAATCACATATATGCAGCCAGATAAGTTACCGAAAATGAACTCCTGTCTGAACTCTCATTCAGTAGCTTTACCCAGTAAGGTTTTAGTCTTATGCCCAGCCAACATCTTCTGTTGCATCCAAATTAATTCACACCTTTTCCTATGATTCAATTTTATGTGAAATTGTTTCCAATGATTCAATTTGATGTGCAATTCTTTCCAATGACTCGAATTTACAAAGGAGCACAAGCGGGAATTGCTGAGTAAGAAGTTACATCAACAAGCAAAAACTAGAAGGAAAATAAAATCCTAGTACACAAAAACTCTCTTTTCTCCATTTTTTTTTTCACTAAACTTCTTCCTGAAATTGTTGCCAAACTTTATCTCCATTTTACTTATTTTCATTGATATACGTCGATAAGTTACAAAATCTAAACAAATTTCTGCTTAGACATCTCTTCTCCACTACCAAAAACAACCTCCCATCAGAATTATCACTTCAAGAATATTAGCAGATGACAAACCCATATTTATCCTATTGTATCATGATCAGATCTTCTGTCTCACATTACCATTGTGTGTGATTCCTTCTACTTGCAATAGTTAGAAATAAACATGAGAACAGGCATCGAAGGCAAAAAAAAAAGCAAACAAACAAGCAATATGATGATATTTTCATGGAACCACAAATCCACTATAAAACCAGATGTAATTGGCTTGTGATTGAATCCACACTTCTGCTATCTTTAAGTTCAAAAGACCTTAATGGAGCACAGAGAAGCTCGACCAAAATATTATCACCACCACCCAGATGGATAGGGGAAGATAAAGGTTTTTTGATATGTTGATACATGTTAAGAAAACAGTCATGACACTAAATTCTTATGAACATGTCTTTTTTCTGTTCACTGGGAATTCTAAAGAGAAGAATCTCGCATTGAAACTAGATGAGTCTCGTGACCAAAGAAAAGAAAAGAAAGTCATCCAATGACATGAAATGACAGTTAAACTGCACTCTCTAAAGATATTAAACAAAGAAATGAAGGTATCATTACAAGGGGTGAGCAGGAGAGGAGATATTCATTTGAAGTTCTCAATTAACTTATTCAAAATTGCTCATGCTCCTCGAAAGCCTTGGGAATCATCAGGATCGCACTTGTCTAAATGGAAGATATACCAATTAAAATTTATATTTCCAATAACCCCCAGAGTCCAGGAGAAAGAAAATTAAGAACTATACCAGTTGGACTTCCAAGAGTTTGATAACCCCGCCCTCTTTCTCCTCTACTATTTGGAGGGAATATTTGCATATTTGCTTCAGGGACTGCATCTGAGACTAATAAGTTCAGAAGAAAGTTTTTAGGGATACAAACAGAGAATGATTCACATATAACGGTATCTGATGACAAGAAAACACTTGAATGCATTGGAAATAAATATCTTGGAAGTATAACCCCATACCCTCATAGTTTGAAGCATTCTTTTCTTCACTGATGACAGCCTACGCAACAGAACACAGAAATATAACAATAATAACAGTAACAATAACAATTTGGGTGGGATGTGCTCGGGTCGAGGCAGAGAAGAAATAGAAGCTTAAGACTAAACACGATTTCGAACGTATATATGTGCTTTGTGCACATCATAATGATAACTAATGGGCAAAGCTCGATATAAATGATCTGGACCCAGATTTCAACCCCAGAGAAAGTAAACCTAATTTACAGCAAAAGTACATATTTGGTAACATTGGCGAAGAAGCTGCTTTGACATCATGGAACGAATCGAATACTATATGGTCACGGGATTAAGTTAAATGTTACCTACTCTAAAGTTTACAGAGTTAGGCAAGAAGTTAATACATAAATTGAGGCAAGTCCATTAGCGCCTTCCAGAAAAGGGAATCTTATTTTTTAAATGACTATAAAACATTATTCATCCACGTGATCAGGCTCCTTGCTCAGCAGGAGAAAGAAAGAAATAAACTTAATGCTTCATTTTCCTAGTAGAACCATTTCGCTGAGTTGATAAATTTGCCTCAAAATTGAATACAGAAAGGAGGAAATGTCAGACTACCAAGAACAACTCGCATAGAAGGGCAGTTTGTGACGTAAATATTACTAATAGAAGGAAACAAAATGTACACGGAAATGGATCGAAACTTACAGGCACCGAGCCAAGCAAATGGCTGGTGGGGAGGCTTTGGGAGGACTCGTCCATGATAAAGTGAGCGATGGTACGGTTTGGTGCTTACGAAGTCAATACGTCCCGAAGAATTTGAGTCAGAATCTGAGATTTATGAGAGCAGAAACGGGGCTACGAAATTGGCCCTAGACATTGCTTTTCGTAGTTTGGAAGGAACGCGGAGGATCAGACCAGAGGCCGAGCGGCACTAGCTTAATGGGCGGGAGATCTTGACACGCGTGTACAAGGAATCTGAGGAACACGCAGGAGTCCAGGAGATTGCTTTATACAGTGAAGCGTGAGATTGTTAATTTGTTACAATGGTGGATCTTGGGCTCCTCGTGGGCCTTAATAATTAGTAAAATAAAAATTATATATATCATTCCAACAACACATGTTATACACCAATATAATAATATTATATTTCTTTAATTTATGTCTTTATTTTGATCGTTTATATATTAAATTTTTTTGAATAATTAAAGAAGTGATAATTAATGTTTTTATTTTTTTATTTTTAAAAAATATTTGAAATAAAAGATAAAAAATAAAATAAAAGTACAATTTACACTAGACAACATAAAGAGTGGGTACCTGCAGGCGACAAAGTAGCACCACTCTATACATAATTTTTTATTTTTTTATTTTTAGTTTTTTCCTTGGTAAAGATATAATTTAGGAATGGTAAGTATAAAAGCTCAATTAGTTTAGAAGAAATAAAAAATAAAAACTAATTTTGTTTGTGATATGTGGAGTGATGAGTAACAAAATTATTTTTAAACTACTATAAGCATAGACATTTCGAATTAAAGTAAAAAATAATATTATTTTAATATATAGTAACAATTGAGTTGTAATATAATTGGTGTTATATCAATGTAATAATGGAAAATGATAATATTACAATTATTTTACAACTATTTGACAACTTTATAAAAAATGGAAGGTAATTTTGTAATATTGAAATTTATTTTTAGGAAAATGATAGACATAACCATTTTGATAACTTTTTATACAATTATGTTTTAAATAAAAGGTATTTTTATAAAGTAACTATAAAAGTAATATCATTTTACATAAATACTCTTATTTTAAAACATGATTTTATAAAGGATAGTAAAAAGATGATACATGTATCATTACTTTTATTTTTAATGGAGTGATATGATTTTTTTGGTCATTAAAAAATGAAGTGTAAAATAATTATAAACAAAATTGTAGATGCACCATTACTAATATTTCTAGTAGGGATAATGCTAGGGGTACCGATACTTTAACCCCCAGCGTACCGATTAGTTCAAAATGCAGTGTTTTTTTTTTTTTCTTTTCAAATATCTTCTTAACATCTTTAAATATTTAAAATAAATAAATAAATAAATTTATTAATAGTGTTCTTTTTAACCATTAAATATAAATAAATAAATAAAGTGTTTGACCATCGGTAGAAGTATCGGTTCATGTATTATTTTGAATATTTTCCTTCTAACAGAGGAAAGTCATTGGAAGGAGAGCAGTGACGGACTAATAATTGATTTAGAATTTATAGATAATTTTAAATATAATAATATTTTTTATTAAATTAAAACACACCAAATTAAAAGTGAAAATAAAATTTAAAATACTATTATTTTATTAAAAAATTATACTCATTATTTCTATATACTATACACTATATATATATTTTTTAATTTTTAATTTTCTTCTTTTATTAAATGTGTGGCGTATGGATGATAAGTAGATAAGTTCAATTAATTTAAAAAGAATAAAATCAACAAAATTAAAAAAATAAAATTTAAATAATTATAATATATAATGTGTGAAGATGATTAATAGTAAAATCCTATTTTATTACATAGCTGTATACACTATGTTGTTAAGCAGTAACTTTATCATCTCGGACCACTGGCTGAAATAAAACTACATGAGATTCTCCAGCTCAAATCAAAGGTCAACACTTGTTTTTGTTTTTGACAGGGATATACTTACAGCCAACAGGCATCTCTCTCTCTCTCTCTCTCTCTCGTCAAAAGATAAAGTTAAAAATAAGGTAGGCCGTAAAGAGGCACAACCGCAACGACAAGAATGATGCGGTTGTTCCTCGTTGATACTTGATACCATCATCTCAGTCCCTTAGGTCCAACCCTCCAAACCCCTATCTCATCTTTCTCACCTCGCCAACTACTCTGTGCGCCCCTCCCCCTCCCCCCCCCCCTCTCTCTCTCTCTCTCTCTCTCTCTCTCTCTCTCTCTCTCTCTCAATACTCAATACTCTGTTGAATTCAGGTTCCAGCATATTGCAATGGAGGAAGGTATTGATTGGCCATCGTTTTTATTTCATCGGATATATATACATACATTTATATATATACTCAAAATGTGGACTTGAATCCAATGCTCTGTGTGTGGCTGTTGATGTGTGAGCCTCCGTAGGTGGCGATGGCTGTCAGAAACATTCAATTACTCCGTACGAAGAGGCGTTGGATGCCTTGTCGTCTTTGATCACGAAACGCAGTCGTGCCGATAAGAGCAACAAGGGAGATCGCTTCGACATCCTCTTCGATTACATGAAGGTACATATTTGTGCCGTTTGGCTATGGAATTATTATTTGACTGCAAACTGAAGTGGCTGATGGCTAATACGGCTCTTTCTTATTATTGGTAAAAATTCTTCTGTCTTGTGGTATATGGATTGTATAGATACTGGACTTGGAGGAGCCAATTTCGCAAATGAAGGTTATCCACGTGGCTGGCACCAAAGGGAAGGTACTAACTTTTCGCCTTAATTTGTTCTTTTCATTTCCGTTTAGCAATGTTGCTGTTTCTCAAGAACTTATATTGTTCTAATTGTAATAAAAGGTTTAAATCTTGATTAATTAACTTCATTTTTCTTTCCATTGCGTCCTTCAGTATTTTAAATCTGAGTTCTTAATTTTCACGTCTTTTGATTTGTACATCACGAATTTGAGATGTGTAAATGAATGGTTTCCATCATGTTAGAATTGGTACATGTTTTATATTGAAGGGCTTGAATTTTACTCTTTTTGGATCTCCAATCACTAAATTGTGAATTATTGGCTCTGGCCTTCCAGTCATTGTTCTTTTGAAAACCTGCTTTATGTAACTTCTGAAAAGCTTCTCTTATGTCCCCCCCTGCTATATTTTTATCAATTAAAACTTTTTTGATAAATAATAAGAAGATTTTATTGACAAGTAAATAGGTATAGCTCAAGTACTCAGGAAGTATACAAGAGAAAACACATAAATACAAGCTAGGAACTAGAATAGGCTACAAGCAATTAAAACTGATTTTCTGCAGAAGTTTATTGCTTCTACCATTAAAGCTGTTTTCATATGCTGGTCATCACTAATTAGTCTTTTCTTTGGGGCTTCATAAGGGATCCACATGCGCCTTTGCAGAATCTATATTGCGTAACTGTGGCTTCCACACAGGACTTTTCACGTCTCCTCACCTCATTGATGTCCGAGAGAGATTTCGTTTGGATGGGTGAGTTTGGATTTCTATATTTCTTATAACCAGTACTGTTACTGCTAGTAGAATATGTCAATTGAGTGTTCATACTAATAAATTATATGATTTCAAGTTCTTTTGATGAATGGAATCATGTGATCATCTTTATCTTTAATTCAAGTTGATGGTTCGTTTATGTTTTTGATAAATCTTTTGGAATTAGTAAAACTTGTAGTGCCCTTGTGTCTTCTGAAGCCCAAAGCATACTAAGTTTATTTATTTATTTTTCTAATTTCTCTTCTCATTTTTTATTTTCAAAATCATTTTGTATCGTAGTTAAAGGCTAACATGTACTCTTCTGGTTGACTCCCACAGTGTTGACATATGTGAAGAAAAGTTTTTAGCATATTTCTGGTGGTGTTATGATAGACTGAAGGTATGTTTGCACCCATATTAAGTTTTTTCCCTTTTATTATTACCCCTTCCCTGATTTTTTGTTTTGTTTTGTTTTGGATAATTGATTCTTCCCTCCCTTGAGCTTTGGACACGGTATACTGTATATAAATGCAGCAATTATTTTTCCTAAGTAATTCATAAATTATTTATGTGAGTAAGAGAGTGGATATTTGATAGCGATTGGTGATCGTTTGAGTTATTGGAGCAGCGTCATGAACTCTGCTCTTATAAGTCTCTGTTGAATTAAGTTGAGTAGCGGATATCAGGGGAACGTGAGATGAATAGGTGGTTTAATGGGCTGTTGGATTTGGATAGGCTGTCTGACCTGAACAACTTGAAATCAGATAGAACATGAGAATAGTTTTTTAATTATACATATACAATGTATATGTATGTATTTATATACATGTGCAGGTACCCATATTTAAATATAATGCGTTGGGGCTAGATGGGCTGAATTGCTCATTGTAAGCTTGATCTCACCTGCCATTCCATGGTTGATGACCGTTCTCATGAATATAAGTTCCAAAGGAGAAAATTGACATCTTAAGTTTCTTTTAGTTATTTTAATTGCTTGAATGTTTTTGTGTTCAGTAAGTTTGAAATTCTTAATTCTGCCAATTTCTCTATTTGTTGGTGTGTAGGAGAATACTAATGAGGATGTACCAATGCCCACTTACTTCCGCTTCCTTGCCTTACTTGCCTTCAAGATATTTGCAGCAGAGCAGGTTTGATGCGTATCTTCTAACTTCTCTAGATGGGGTTTTTCCCTTGTGAACAGATGGATAGACTATGTCGCTATTGGAATCAGAAACATCTTCTTTCATGTAGGTCGATGTTGCCATTTTGGAGGTTGGATTAGGTGGAAAGTTTGACGCAACAAATGTGGTACGTGTAATTGTTATCAGTAAGATTTGTATAAATTAAATTCACCTTGAGCAGGGTTTACCAATGGTATTTTCTTTAAAGCTAACGTTAAGGAGAACCTAATATTGATACCTCAACATTTCAGGTCCAAGCCCCCATCGTATGTGGTATATCTTCCCTTGGGTATGACCACATGGAGATTCTTGGTTAGTGTTCTAATCCTATAAACTAGGTAATTTCTGGTAATTATTTTATGAAGCTGTTGCAATCTAAATATGGTTAGATATATTTTTTATGCTTTCCTGTGAAAGAGAGTAACTTTTTACACCTAGGTGTGATTGCGATATGTGCATCATTAGTTGAAAATTACCAGTGTACTTGGTTATGGGCAATGTTCATTAGGGGCTCTCTATTATGGCCTAGGTGTTTTCTCTTGTATAAACTTAGTGTACTTGGTTATTGATATTAATACATTTTTACTTTTTAAAACAAAACCCTTAGTTGAAATTGCAGAAAAAAATCTGATGTTTTCCTTCACTTGATGTTCTATGTTATGCTCCTCCATTGTTACATCCACTGTTGCCCCAACTAGATAGGGTTGCTTTGAAGTAGTTTTTGGAGTGAAAACCATGACAACGTTCTTTTGATCATGATACATAATCCATTTATACTAGATTTTACCAACCTTTGTCTGCATCCATGAGCTGCCACGTTTTGTGGGGATAAGTTACTGGTAAGCTTGTATATCTGTAAGCCCTTGTTGGCTGTTGAACTGAACAATGGCATGGTAAATGATGAAACTCTTTGCACCTGAATGTTATTACTAAGCCTTCTAGGTGCTTACATCAGAATTTGACTAACAATATGCTTTTGATAGGCTTTGTGATTATAAAAACAATAAGTAGATAAAAGCATACGCTCAAAAAAGTGGTGCTTAAGCCTTATTTTCTGTAATAAGTCTAAGTGCTTCATTTTCTTTGTTGGACACTTTAAACAGGAAATACTCTTGGAGAAATTGCTGGGGAGAAGGCTGGCATCTTTAAGGTGTCCTTTTGATTTTGAAGTCCTTGAATAAGGAGTTGTTTCTTGTGTTCATTCCAATTTCACCCATAAAAAAATGTCTCGTCCACTTTCAGTCATTCCAGCTAATCTCCTTAATACTTTTTTGATAGGTAATAAGAGATTTTATTCCAAGTAAAAAGGCATAGTCCAAGTACACATGAAGTATACATGAGAATACACCTAAATACAAGCTAGAGCAAATTAAGAGAAAACACTACAAAATACGTGATAAACGTTCTTTCCTAATCTCCTTAATACAAGTATACATGGGAATACACCTAATCTCCTTAATACTAGATAAACGTTCTTTCCTCTTTTACTGATAAAAAAAAAACGTTCTTTCCTCTTTTGCAGCATGGGGTTCCAGCCTTTACTGTGCCTCAACCTGATGAAGCAATGCATGTACTTGAAGAGAGGGCTTCTCAGTTGGGTGTAAGTTAATTAGTTATTTCTGTTTCCTGTACAATTGAAATGTGCATGGCATGAACTAGGCTCCAGCCTGCTACAGTGAATGACATTCTTGTAAAGTTGGTCACCTATTAATGCTTACCTGGATTATGTTACAATTCATCAAACAATCAGGTTAGAAGTGTTGAAAGTTGAAACAAATTTTCTGAAGTTTTTTGTTATCTTTTTTTAACTTCCTAAACGTAATAAAGTAATCACACTTTTATTGCACCATGTCAAAGTCGTTGTATTCTAATGGTAGATTTTTTTTGGATTGTCAAAAATTGACTGACAAACGGTACATTAGGACTTGAGGCTGGTCTTTTATCGAGAGAAATCCTTCCATCTGTCCTAATTTTCAATTGTCTGACTTTTATTCAAGATCACATTCTATGTGTGGATTCTTAACAAGACAATTGCATTATACCAATTTAAATGTAGCTGTCTTGGGTGCCATTACAAAACAGGTTACCCTGTATTATGCCAAATGGGAAAATATAAAAGGTCCTTCCATGGGCTGAGAAAAGCATACTGTTGACAGGCAAATCTTCAAGTGGTGCCACCGTTAGTTGCTGACTTACTAAATGGTGTAAAACTTGGGCTTGAAGGTGAGCATCAATATCTAAATGCTGGTCTTGCTGTTGCACTATGCTCCACTTGGCTTCAGAGAACTGGCCATCTTGAAGCCACCTACCTGGAACAAACTGTGAGTTCTATACATGAGATCTCTTGTATTCATCCCGTGGTTTCTTATATCAGTTTATTTATTTTTAAATCTTCATGGAGCAGAGCTCTTTGCCGGCGCAGTTCATTAAAGGTTTAACAGCAGCCAGTTTGCAAGGGCGGGCTCAGATTGTCCCCGATCCACATATTGACATTGAGAACCCAGGAGACCTGGTGTTCTACTTGGATGGAGCCCATAGTCCCGAAAGCATGGAAGTATGTTCAGGATGGTTTTCTCTTGCCATTAAAGAAGACAGCCAGCAGCCCTTGAACTATCAGCCACAGGATAATTCTATATCCTCACATGAATTGATACAGAGGCATCCTGGTAAGAGATCCAGAAAGAACTCCGCACAGGTACATCACTTTTGAACCTGGTGAAGTATATACTCTTTAGGTGTTTACTGGAAAAGAAAACAAAAGTTGAAAACTAAAATTAGGTTGATTTGTATGGCCATTCATGTAGGCAGTTCAGGTTTTGCACAAAACATATGTTTGACAGATTTGGTGCAAACTGTGAAGTGGGAAATAACGCTCAAATCTGCAAAGTGTGAAGTTATGCTATGGTGTTGGTCATTAAATTGTTATCTGACATGAAAAGAATCTTGGTTTCAAAATGCAATGGGTGCGTAATAAATGGGTAAATTACTACAAGCGTAGGAAAGACTAGTGCGACTGATTGGCTCCTAGTTACATGCCTCATTGGCAAACAATGATCCACTTGGATGCTGGTCTGGAAAATATGATGGATGGTAGTATACTTTCACTGGACTCTATATATTTGATGTTTTGGTCATTGTGTGACACGAGAATTAGAAATTTGATGTTATAGAGTATCTGATAACCCAATCTGCTACAATGAGGCACATCAACCATAACTTGTCCCATCAGCAATTGTTTAAAGGATGCATGCCCCCAGACTAAAATCTCATTGTTGTTTCTCTTGTTATGGTGGACTTGGACGTTCAATTTATGCAAATTTATTGTTCTTATTTTTGTCTGTTTTGCTGTAAACATACCCGAAAAAAAAAGGACCAATTCTTTTACCTTTCATAGTTGGATTGTCTGACGTGTCATTTCATTTTGGGCAGTATTGAGCTAAAGTTGTTGAGAAATGCGTGCAGATACTCCTGTTTAATTGTATGTCTGTGCGAGATCCTCAATTGCTTCTTCCACGCCTGATGAAAACATGTGCCAGTCATGGTGAGTGCTAAAACCTTACGCAGAACATGACCTATTACCGGAATAGCGTGATTTGGATAGAGTGCCTGGGATTCAAAATATGCAAAGATTCCCAGGTGATCTTAAGTAAATAGATAAGAAGCTGAACCACCTAGTTTCTACAGAATATTGTATTCTCAAAAACAAAAGTGAGTATGAATCTGAAGAAAATATTATTTCCTTTGAGATTGATGGGATTTATCTCGGAAGTTTTCAATATAAAGATATTTGTCTTGATATTCTTTTGATTAATCAATATTTGGTTGAAATTAGGTGTTCACTTCAAGAAGGCACTCTTTGTACCCAATACGTCGTTGTATTATAAGGTTGGCTCCCATGCTACACCACCGACTGATTCTCAAGTTGACTTGTCGTGGCAGTTCAATCTTCAAGGAGTATGGGAAAACCTGATGCAGGGTAGCAAAGGTATTGAGTTAATACATCACTCATCGCCGGGTGCATTTGATTGGAGGAAATGACTTGTATCTTTTCTTTTATTTTTTTGTATTTACTATACATGGTATAGACCAGAGTGCATTTGAGACAGCTTGATTTCCTCAGTTTGGTTTGAATTTGACATTTAGGTGATGCGAAGAGCACAGATGCTGATTGTGAAGAAGTAAAAGGTGATACAGCACTGCCTACCAAAATTTGTGAGAACAGTGCAGTATTTTCTTCTCTCCCATTAGCTATTAAATGGCTCAGAGATACCGTCCAACGGAACCAATCTATTCGCTTTCAGGTAATCCTTTTCGTGCTGGGAAATAGAATTTCCTGGTCTGTGTTTGCCGAATTCCATAAAAATATGTGATATTATTGGGAGCGCTTGTGAAATTTAAGGGGCCATGTATACAGTGCCCCAGTGGAAAGCCATCTTTATACGATCTTAAATAAATCCTTGACCTACAGCCTGATTACTTTTTTTCACGAGACTGGCTTACACCAATTTGGTACCCAAGCAATGAATAGTTGCTTTATCTCGCAAGAGCACCTTTCAATGAATAAAACCTCAAGTGTGTTCTGTTTCAGCTATATAGCAACTTAACCTTTGTATCATGAATAATCCACAGCTTTGCTGTTCGTCCGTGCGTTCCTCATCCATCAAACATATTTGTAGACTGGAATTATCTTACTCCATTTATTCTCCTGTCATTTCATTAAGTCATATAATTGACTCATTCAGGTCCTTGTGACTGGTTCTTTACATCTTGTGGGTGACGTGCTGAAGTTGGTGAAGAAGTGAGTATTCAAGATGCGAGGGCAGAAGAGTTTGGTCGTAACAGTGTAGTGGGTGAGTTCTCTCTGGTAACAAGTGCCTGTTAATGTGCTGCTGCATGCTGTTGACACCTCCAGCCATTCACGTCGGCATTCTTGGGCATGAGAGAGAAAAACCCTTCTCTTCGGCCGAATTAGTTTTGCAAAGAACGTAATTTGTGGAGGCAGTGCACCTGCTATGGTATCATCTTTTCCCTCATGACCTTACTGAAAACAATGGCATTCCTAAAATATTACTTGCAGATAGGGGTGCAAACAATGGCATTATTCTCTTCTCAGATAAGATGTTTTATCATATCCTCATGGCACCATTTGACAAATATTAGTTTTATGGGTAACAACACCTTCCATTAATTTGCGAATCATATAAATAAGGGTTTAAATCATCGTGGCATATTTCACTTTCGTCTATAAATTAATCATTATTGTAAAGCTCGAATATTTCAAATTCTAGTGTATAGGTATATCCACATTTGTAAAACTATGGCGTGACCTAAAATGTAACGCTATCATTAAGAATATGGAAACACGATGACGTATCTAAATAACAGTAACGAATAAAGATAGATGGCCCTCTACACACCGTACGAAGTTCACATCTCCCCTGCAGAAAGCTAGAAGATTGTATAAACTACCAAAGGGCAGGAAAATATCAAAATATGTTACTTTCCCAGCCAAATTTATGTTAGGAATTCAATTGCAGGGTTTAAGAAACATGTTTTGTCCGAATTAATTTTAAGAGACATACAATATTTGAACGAACTCTTAAGGTATTTAATGTTGCCTGTAGTACTCTCAGACAGTGTAGAGCCCTGGTGAAACGGTCATGCTGCATCTCTACAAATTACAACATTAAATTTGGATAAACAATTGATTAGGATCTTTATCTCTCATCGTTCTAAAATCCAATGCTAAGTAGCAGTGATTAAAAAAAACAATTACCCAAACTCTGTCAAGATTTTTTAACAAGACACATCCAGCAACTTCTTTATCGGATATAGGCTCGCTTGCATGGTCAAAACCTCCCTACCAGCCATTATCACTTCATCAAATTATGAAAAACAATAATAAAAAGTGCCACCGCTTACCAGCTCTTAGAATCAAAAGCAGCCAAACTCAATGAGACAAACAGCTCACGAACATTTCAATCAATTAAAAGTTATAGCCACTGTTACGGAAGATTTGAGGTCTAAATGGGGGCCATTCTGTTGCCCACAAAGGAAAGCACGACTATAATCATTAATCACCCAACGAAATATATTTACAGAGTGGAACAGATGAAGTGCTACAAAGAAAGTTACATCAGCAAAGAATAACTTTTGCGCTGTGCCCTCCACACTACTTGTCCTAATACCCGAGTTTCCTCCTCCCCACTCAAGATTCATTATGGCATAAAGCATAGTACTTGCATCTTCAAGAGTAGAGAGGGAAGTTATGAAACTTGCAATCTTTGTTTCACCAATTCCCAATGTGAAGAGGGAAACACATCTGCCAGTAATTGAGATATATGAAGTTCTGTGATGATGTAATGCTGTATCTTTACTCAGTAAAGGTAAAGGTAAAGGTAAAGGTAAACAGAAGCTAAGGAATGGGAAACAAGCCATGTATTTAGAATAAAATCGCAGACTACAATACATAAACTTAAAAGAAATCCTTAAGACTGTTGCAACGATAAGATTATTAATGTCACAATAGTACACACGTTTGACCATCAACATTATGCTTCAAGAGAACGTCAGCTTTTGAAAGGTATTCATTCAAGTAAGCTTAGGTTTAAAATTTCAACAATGTTATGTCATACACGCTAATATTGTATCATGGGCAAAAAAATAAGTCACCCAACTCATCTTGTCCAGCCAAGAAATTTCACTTTCTAGCAAAGAAATAAATTTGAGCACCCTGGATAATTTAGACTTAAATTGAGATTGGGAAAGCTTTGAAATTGAACAGAAAAAAGCAATACACATTGGATGACAAAAAAGTTCGCTAATTTTTTTTTCACTAGATCAAACGTTAAAAAGTTATCCTACCGTAGTATCTCAGTGATGTCCCAACTCAAATGCATGTTCAATGTTCGTGTCAAGGCTTTCGAACAAGGTGAAAACAATATGTAAGACAATAAATTTAAACTACTTCATCTAAAGGAAAAGTTACAAAGTTCTTGAACAACAGCCCCCTTCCTAATGTCCCCAAACCAGCAAGGGAAAGAACAAAAAATGATAGAAAAATTGTGACAGATGCACCCACACACCACGTACTCATATGCCTGTGGGCATGCACAGAACCATCACCAAGACACAATATTAGTAGCAAGACAAGTGAAGGGAGCACAAAATCAGCTGACCTTGGTTCAGACGAGAGAGCAGTTATA
>QEOT01002797.1:35460-46202 GCA_003123785.1 Pterocarya stenoptera | reverse complement strand
AGAGAGAGAGAGAGAGAGAGAGAGAGAGAGAGAGAGCCCAGCATAAACAAAGTACATTATATGGTATTCTGAGCAAAAAATGTCACCCCAATTCATCTTGTCCAGATAGAAATTTCACTTTCCAACAAAAAACTAAATTTGAGTATCCATGATTAATCTAGACTTAAATTGAGAAGAGTAAAAACTTTGAAAGTGAACAGAAACAAGGAATAAACATTTGGGGATCATAATGTTCTCTCAAAAATATCTTTGGGTAAAATCAAACTTGGAAAAGAACTCCTACCATAGAATCTCAATGAGGTCCCAACTCAAATGGATGTTCAATGTTTGTTTCAAGGCTTTGAATAATGTGAAAATAATACGTAAGACAATAAAGTTAAACAAAGCACTCTAATCTAAGATGAATAATTACATAAATCTTGAACAATAGCCCCATTCCCAATTTCCCCAACCCTGCAAGGGAAAGAATAAAAAAATGACAGAGAGACAGTCACACATACTTGCATACACCCATTTACTCGGAGAGCTTGTGGGTGTGCACACAACAACCACCAAGACACATATTATTACCAAAACAACTGAAGGGAGCACAAAATCAGCTGACCTTGGGTGAGATGGGAGAGAAATTATACAACTACCATCACATTTTGTTTGACATCAAGAACTTGGCTGCTTTTTTCTCTGCTGGCTTAAGAATCTGGAAGGAGCACAGCAAGTCTTCATCTACACTCATCATTGCGCCAGCATTATCAAATTCACCACAGTAATTGGGGGCTGAAAATATCGTAACAAGCTGCCTGTTGGCAAAGAATTCATATCCATCCTCCACCACCTATACAACAGTATTGATTCAAGTGTCCAGAAATAATAGAATTGGAGAGTAACAATAGAGTGAAGTTATAAGCAAAAATTAAAAGCAAAGACAAAGACCTGATGGGCACGACAGATAAGGTCCAAATCCTGCTTCTCTAAGAATTCTGCCACCTTATCAGGGCCAAAGGTGTGTGATACTCCTCTGTCATTCATTCCCCATCCTTTAACATCTCTACCAGGATCTGACCAAAGCAAATCGCAAAGCAAGCCAGACTCCGGTATAGCAGTAGGACGAGTTAAATTTCTAATTTGATCCAAGTTTATCAGATCAGGGGAAAGACCACCGTGCATGCATAATATTTTGTCATCTATAAGAGCTGCCACCGGAAGGCAGTTAAAAGAGTCTGTAAAGGCCTTCCATAGTCTAACATTAAATCGCCGCTTACATTCGTCATAGAATCCATATATCCGGTTAATAGAAGCACATTCATGATTTCCTCTTAGAAGAAAGAAGTTCTCTGGATATTTAATCTTATAGGCAAGCAAAAGACATATTGTTTCTAAGCTCTGCTTTCCACGATCCACATAGTCCCCCAAAAATAGGTAATTGGCATGAGGAGGAAATCCCCCATATTCGAATAGCCTTAATAAATCACTGTATTGTCCATGAATATCACCTGAAAATAGAAAGGGAAAACTATCGAGGTCAGACAAGTCAAATTAAAGAATGCTAAATGAATAATAGTGATTGCCCTGAGCATGGGCTGGACTGGACAAATTAGCCCTTAGTACTCCTGGAAATTGTAAATTGTTTGTTTGTTTGTAACGTAAATCATAGTTCAAAACCTGCTCAACTAGCTCAAAACTAAAATGAGTTATATTCTGATAAAGGAATCTTCTTGCCCTGAGCCTCCTAATGTTGTAAACCAAGGCATACAAGGATAATCCTCACTAATTGCTACTCCATAAGCACCTAAGTCACTGATTACCATGGCTCCATCAGAAACTCGTTAATCCATTGGCTAAGGTGTTGATAGAACATGGGCTAGAACAGGATATTGGGTATTTCCTCTTTATTTTCTCACATTTACATCTAGCCCACATTTATCAGCCATCAAAGAGTGCATAGACTAAGATGTCCACTCATGTTGCAACGAAAAACAGCAGTACCAACGATAGCGGTACTGCTGTTTATTTTCTCTGAATTTCGAAAATAAACAGCAGTACCGACAACACAAAGGGTAAATTCATGACAATTCAGAACATATTGGCAGCACCAACAAATCAAAATCCATTCAAAGCCTAGAAACACATCTTTCTTTCTCTAAAATGTAGCAGGTCACAGCTACCACTCTGCCATATCTTGCGCTCAATTTTCTTCACTCCTAAAATTGATTAACTAGCTCAATCACAGCATCGTATATACGTTCAAATACTCTCAATGTCCTATGTTCAAACAATCTTCCCCACAAGCAACTTTCTTCCAACCGTGTGAAGAAAGGACGCCAGGGTAAAAAAGAATAGCCGCATGAAAACCATATCACTTGATTCCTAGCGAGGAAAAGGAAACTGGGAAAATTCCTAAAAGGCAAACAAAATACAAACAATGCGCACCGCAAATCTTGATGGGGGCTTGGAGTTCGAGAAGATTGGGCTGTCGCATAAAGATGTCTTTGGAAGCAACACAGAGTTGCTTGATCTCCGTCTCTGAGAGCTGGACCTGCTTGCCGGGCCTCGCCAATCGGACCTCCGTCAGCCGTCTGATTATGTCGTCCAGTAAGGCCGGGTCGATTAATCCCTGCCCTTGCGAAGCCATTGAATATAGATCCTCGACCCTTTGAACGGCTTCCACTTAATACCTAGGGATGAGGGAAAGGGTGAATTATAGCCTGTGTATTATTGGTCTATGGGTTCATTTACTTTTCCATGGTTCTGGTCTATTCGGCGAGGTGGTCAACTTTCTCCATATAAAAAAAGGGCAAACAGTATTCTCTCGGGAAAGACGAGTGGGAAAAGGAGAGAAAATAACACTAACTACATTTACTTTTCTCTTTTGAGTGGAATAGAGAGAAGAAACCGTCAAAACAGTGACGGTGGAGACGGCTGGAACTCCTATGTCTATGTGGCGGAGGCGTCTATACTCTATTATTATTTGTTTTTATAATAACAAATGGTTCATTCACAAAGAAAATATACACAGAGACAGATAACACATTACGTCTCAGTATCTAACAAGACCAGGAGCAAATCTTGACATTGATGCCATTGTATAGTATCATCAATAAGTTGAGCATGTCGAGCCAATAAATGAGCTGCATCATTTTTTTGTCGTCCAACATGAATCACTTTATAAGCCACAAACTTACGAATGAGAAGTTGAATTTGCCCTGCCAAAAAATTATGACTTGATAAAGTAGCACCACTTGCTCGAATCAAATCAATACCAATCAAAGAATCTCCTTCTACTATGCAAACCTCGAAATGTAGCCATAGCTTATAGGGGTGTATAAAGATTGATAAAACTAATCGAGATTGACATGGACCGGCTGCCAGAATACAGAACCAACCAAAACCGGCAAAGAATCGGTCGGCTAACAGTAGAAATAGGTTGCAACCGACATCGGCCTGATTCAGTTCCGATTTGAACTTAGTTCAAACTCCCAAATCGCCTGATTACATATATATTTATATTATACATGTATAAAACAACGTCGTTTCACTTAAGTAAGTGAAGCGACATCATTTACTTAAGTGAAACAACGTCGTTTTAAACTCATGATTTTGAAAAAAATATATATAAAACGACGATATTTGGCTTAATACACCAAATAACGTCGTTTTGCGTTAGGGCTTCAACCCTAACCCCCGACCCCCTTCCCCTCTATCATTTTCGCTATGCTTCGTTTCCCTCTCTTCTCTCTCTCTCTCTCTCTCTCTCTCTCTCTCTCTCTCTCTCTCTCTCTCTCTCTCCCTCTCTGATGCCATCTCCCTTTGATTATATATTTATATTATACGTGTATAAAACGACACCGTTTCACTTAAGTAAGTAAAGCGATGTCATTTTACCCATGGTTTTGAAAAAAAAAAATGAAATAATGACGTTTGATTTAATACACCAAACATCGTTGTTTTGGGTTGAGGCTTCAACCCTAACCCCTAAGCCCCCTTCCCATCTATCATTTTCACTCTGTGTCATTTCCTTCTCATCTCTCTCTCTCCCCGACGATGCCATCTCCCTCTTAGGCTCTCAACTCTCTCATCTCCCTATCAGCCTTATCTATCATCTCCCTTTCAGCTCTCTCTCTCTCTCTCTCTCTCTCTCTCTCTCTCTCTCTCTCTCTCTCTCTCTCTCTTTCTCTCAGAGATTCTCTCATCTTCGATTCATTTTTGTAGTTTTTGTTGCGATATTTGACTATTTATTGTAATATCCGCACACTGATATTTGTTGTGAGATTTACGAAACTTTTTTTATGGGATTATGAAGTAAAATCAACGAGGACACCGATGAACCGACAATAACCAGCTGAAACTACTCCGACTGGTTTTATTCCCCTTCATCAACCGGTTTCTGTTGTTATCACCCCCCGAAAAATATGTCGGTATGAATATGGTCGGTTTTCACCATTAATATCTTATATTTCATCAACATCAAACACATCAGTTTCCTTACGACATATAGCAAATAAAATCTCTCATTCTTCATTATGGACAATCACCCCAAGTCCACCATGACTAGAAGATTGAAACAACGCAACATCAAAGTTAAGTTTAACCTTACCTTGTAGTGGTGGAATCCATGGAAGTAAACGGTCCTTCCTTGGTAGCAATTGATGAGACTTTACAGTTATATAGCTCTCAACATAGGCATAAAAGTTATCTACTGTGACACATCTTTCTCATAGATTAGGAGTGTCACATGTTTCTCATAAAATATAGCTCGGCAACAGATTTCATAATTAATAAATAAACTAAATAATAAAATAAACAAGCCTAGAACTAAATCCAACTGCTCCATCTAAACTTGGTCCGCTTGCTCAAACTGATCATCAATAAATATCTGGGTGATTAAAAAATATATGAAATAAACTAAAATAAGATGAAGACTCAGTAAAACATATATCACAACATAAACATAATTAACGTAAGGTTTTCATAAAAATTTTCATGTTGAAAGCTTAAATCATAATTTTTCATGTTGATGCTAATGATATGCATGATTAATTTATCTAAATTAACTGACTGACCTGACTGGCCAACATAGTTAACCATGTGTGCAAGATTGTGCACCGGCCCCACGTTCCGCTACAGCAAGAGGAGCTGCTGGTAGTATTATAGCATACTATGGTTGACTATACTTGAGTTCGTGGCTTGCATCCACCCTAAAAATGCATTGGTACCATGCATCTAAATGACCATCTGATTAAATTGATCTAATCTTATCTTCCCCTTGAACTTAAGATAACTTGCGCGTCTTCTACGACATGAAATGCATGATATACATACAAATATAAATAATTGTAAATTTCTGAATCTGAACATGATGTTGACTGAATGACATGATCACGTGCTGTGCTTGGTAACATGCTTGCTATGACATAGTTGTGCATAAAAAAATGGCTATTAAATAATTGACTTTAATAATAATTTATATAAACTGGACTATGATGATCATGATTTGTGATCAAATTATTTATCTCGCTGCGCTACCTTTTTGAACTCACTTCGTAGCTCGCCACCTATACGAAGTATTAAACGTCACTAAATTTGTCTAGAAAAATATGTCATAATATCCTACTTAATTACATTCACACTTTTGGAAATAATCAAATAAATATTTTGTTTAATATAAAATCAATGAATACTTATATCTTAAATTATTTAAATACTAAATAAATATTTTTACTTGCAAATTATAATTTAGTAGAATATTTGGGCTATATTTAATTATATTAAAATAAGTCATGAAAACCTTAATCCTTAAAATAAGTTTACGTTCTTATAATTAACATAATTATTCAATTTTACAAGAAATCTAATGAATACTAATATCGATTAAATATTCTTAACATATTTATTTATTTTCTAGTTATAACTGTAATATAATAATTTTATCAAATCAGACATAATAACAATAAAATTTATTTTAATTAAACTTAATCATATTTAAAATTAAAACCCTGGTTAAACTACTATTATAATCTAACAATAATTTAAAACTAATAACATATTACAATTTAGTAGGAAAATTTTATTTAAATCTTTTAAATAACATTGGAAACTCTAAAATATACTTAACCAAACTTAACGTACTAAAAATAAAATTAGACTTTTATTATTTACTACTAAATTTAGTTGTAAAAGTTAATATTTAATAATATAATTGGAATCCTTAAAAATATTTTATGTAAAAATAAAGCTTTTGGGCTAGCATATTCATCCAAGTAAAACTAAGCCCGATTTAAAATATTAAGCCCAACCCAAATTAAAATAGTATAGAGGTTTATGTAATAAAATAAATCAAGCCCAAGGTATAAACAAAGCCCAAAGTAAAATATCACTAAGCACAAAATAATTTGCCAAGTCTTATATATTCAGGGGCATAAACGTAATCTAATATACAGGAAATTTGCTACACGTAAGTGTAACCACTAAAAAGGAGAGGAGCAGTCCTACGTGGGGTGGTGGGCGACGTGGGGTACTTATGCAGTTTCCGGCGACGAGTGATGGTGACAGTGCTGTGTGAGGTTGATGGGAGGTAACGACCGGTAGTTTCTGTCGTAACTCAAGAACTCCTACTCCTTGTGGTGGTCTCCAGTTATATCAGGGCAACTGATTACTCTCGGCTTGAGTAAGTTGTGGTGTACCACAGATAGGTAGGGATGGAGAGGCCTACGGAGGAGATGGGTGGCACCTTGTGACGGTTCTTGGTTGCGGGGTCTCACGGTGTGGTGTCCATTGGAGCTTTTCGTGGCATGAATATGCTCTATTTTTGTTGTATAAAAACATAGGCTATGTCAATATCACGCGGGTTGATTTTTGGAGCTGCAAGCGGTGGATATTTACGTGCATGGCGGGGTGGCAAAAAAGGTTGTGATGTGGTTTGCTTGCTTCATGGCAGTTTCGTGTTGGTGCGTACAAGCAAAGAGACACATGGCGGCGATTGCTACCATGGGTTAATGGTGGCTCACGGAGCAACGTTGATATGAATCTGCCGGAATGGAATCTATTGAATTCACAATCAATTTGAAAATTCACCCAATAAAGTCCAAATCAAGTCAATGAATGGAGAATCTAGATCTGATGAGAATTTGTTTCAAGAACTTAGATTATATTAAAATCTAGACCTTTTGAAGAACCTGTCTTAAGAACCTAGAAAATTCAATATTGTTTAATCCTTCAAATGAGACTACAAAGAGTATTTAAACAAAAACATAATTGAAACTCAGCCAAAATAAAACCGTTTTATCCAAAAATATCCCTGGATGAATAGTGGCGCGACTGCTACAGTAACACTACAGTAACTTGGCTCTTGAAACCCTAGTTCCTAAAAAGTAACTTTTCAAATAAGCCATTAGCCACAATACAAGGCCTTTCCAAAAACTTTACTTCATAAGAAAAAAGACATATGTGGGTCAAGTATCCTTAAGCCCATTTATTCTAAATTAATAAAATAAATCTGTTAACAAATTGAAAACTTTCAACAATAATAGGCCCAAATAATAATTATAAATCATGTCTTCCATAGCTTGTATTAAGTAGATCAAAACTGGTTCTCATTCTTCTAAGCCAATTTTGAGTGTTGGCTTCTTGTTAGCTTCATCTCAAATGGATTGCACCAATTATTGTGTTGTTTTCTTGATCTTTTTAGCTCTTGATCTTCTAATTAGCCCATCTGAAACTTACAAATAATTTTTAAGACTAGTCCACATTGGTTTCCATCAAACACAATGAGCATACGTGGTGTTCCAACACAAGGCCGTGGGCACCTATGGGTACAGGGCGGCGTACGTGGGCATGGAGTTTCGTCGTCAGTTAGTGTAAATGCTGCCTGGGTTGAGATGCTGCCTTGGTTTCTCATTGGGTTATTGCCACAGGGGCTCACGATTGGAGGAATCACAAGGAGAGGCTGGAGGTTGATGATGTGTGTGCGAAGGTAGTGCAGGAACCCTATATTTCGGGGAAGGTGACGACGTGTGCATGGTTACATGGCCATAGAAGTTGTCTAGGGTTTTCATTCATGTGTTTGTTGGTTACTAGGAATAAATGTTTCTACTTAATTAAAAACCGAGAGATACAGTGTAAGTTAGTTATCATATACAAAATCTTCCGGACTAAGAAATTATCCAAGAGAAAATAGCGGCATTTCGACGCTTGCATTCCATTGACAATGTAGCGTTCAAATTAATGTTGAACATTTGAGATGGTGAAGATGTGAAGGACGATAGAAAATCCCAAAATTGATAGCAGAGAGGCTAGTTTGGTTACACAAAACTAAATAATCTCATCTCATATAATCATTATAATTTTTTTAAATTTTCATACAAAATATTATAAACAATTCAATTTTTTCAAATATCAAAATAGAAATAATATTAAAATTTTATATTATAATAATATTTTATTCAAATTTAAACAAAATATTTCATCTTATCTCATATGAACTGTATAATCAAATGAAGCCGTACAAGGTCGGAAGCTGTCAATAGGTATGGTTTACACGAGCCCCTGCCCCTGCATCGTCTGTGCACAGTATAATGCCTAAATGCAGAGTTTCCTACAATTGCTTCCCTTTATTTCACGCCATTCAGTGGCCATTGTATTTGCTAAGAATCAATATGGGAATAAAACGTGAGGATTTTAGCATTGATGCTGCTGACCAGCTAAATCTATGTGATTGACAGTGGAAAAAACGTGTTCCATAGGTAATGAGGATATTTGAAAATCCTCACCTCTAAAGGGAAAAAAGTCAAAATAAGTATACAGAAGTAACGAAGAAATATTGGCCATTACCTGTATGCAAAGATCAGCCCACGAAGGGATGACACTCTGCATTTGCATAATTGAAAAGCAACCCTGCATAATTGCAAAATCAACATTTTACATTTTCATTTTATCATTCAAGCAAAACTTCTACACTAGCTTATACGTATTTGATACAAAATAATAATAAAATATTATTATTATTATTATTATTATTATTAATTTTGTTCTAAAATCAATTTATATATATATTTTTCAATTAGTATTCACTACATACATTTGATATTAATAATACAAATACAATAATAAAAAATATAATTTTTTTACATATTATATTAAAACTATAATAAAATGAAAAATATAAATATATAATATATTATAATAATAAAATAAATGTGTAGGTGAAAGTTTGTTGAGGGAGGGAGAAGAGCAAAGGATTATGAGAGAGAGAGTGGGAAGAGAGAGAAATAATGATTAAAATATATTTTGTAGAGTGAACAGTTGCTATCCAAATTTAGATAAAAAAATGTTCATAATTAACTATATATATGCATATGCATAAATCAATGTAGATGATTTTAAGATTATATTATGTTAATATGACTTTACATATGCACATGTATAAATTAATGTGGATGCTAAGATATCTGCTCAGTGTGGTTCTTTGTGCCTAATCAAGTGCGGTATGAATTTTAGGAATTCCTTTGCCCGACTTCAAAGAAACCTCAAGTCATCTTATGATGGAAACAAAAGCATGGATATCTTTCTCCATGCATATGTAAGAAAGATTCTCATTTAATTTTGTCTTTTTCGTCTTTTTTTTTTCTTTTTTTTGGAGTGCATGATTATCCAAATGAGAACCTAAATTATAGATGAGTTGTGCTATAGATCAGTTATTGTTCACGGATGATCCGTAACACATATTGCATATCTATTATTATTATTATTATTATTTTTATGCAAAACGCACTAGTCTCTAGACCTCATCTACCCCTCTCTCTCATCAGCTCTCTTTCTTTCGTAAGTTCTCTCTCATCTATTGGCTCTCTCTCTCTCTCTCTCTCATCGACTCTCTCTCTCTCTCATCGGCTCTCTCAATCTTTCATTAGCTCTCTCTAATAGGCTGCCCGGTAGAATTTTGAATTCGAGGAACTTGGGTGAGTGCATGCCACGTTAGGTGTGGTTTGATTGATGTCAAATAGTAGTTGATGCAAATTATTTTTCATTATAGATATAGGTCTCGTTTATTTTCACAATACCTATTAATTCATCTCATCTAATTATTATAATTTTTTCAAAATTTCATACGAAATAAAATAAATAATTTAACTTTTTCAAATCTCAAAATAAAAATAATATTAAAATATATATTATAATAATATTTTATTCAATTTTTAACTTTAATCTTAACTCATCTCGTATTCGAAAACAAAGCAGGCCTAGTCATAAAAGGGTGCACCAACATGGTATGGGTTTTCTCAAGGATGATCTGATCACCATCTGGCCGACTGCTCTGGAGTTTCTTTTCCTTGTTTTAGCTAGACATAGTCGAAATTTAGGCAAGATTTAGCTAGCTTGTTTAAAATACATCCATAGCAAAATCAACATATCTACAATAATTTTAACTTTCATATTTTTGACTCAACAAATCTAGGCAGCCCAAATTGCTAGCCAAATGGCTATAAAATATTCTATCCATAAGATTATTACTTCAGATTTAGTATATATTAAAGATTCCATAAGAATAATTCTAAGAGCTGACAGTTTTGGAGAAACATGAATTTGGCACAACAATTTCTGGTTTCGGCCAGGTCTTCTCACATTATATTATCTGTTCAAGTACAACTAATAAGAAAAAGAAGATGATATGATAATGATAATTATTAGTAGTAGTTGTGTGCTTAATCTAAAGTCAAGAAAAAATGCAGGTGTGCTTGATGTTTGCGTGA
>QEOT01002797.1:0-11502 GCA_003123785.1 Pterocarya stenoptera | reverse complement strand
TATCATCCATCTCATCTATCGCGATGGATGATAAGAGTACGAAATGCGTACATTCGAAATAATATTTCTTCTTCTTCTTCTTCTTTTTCTTCTTTTTTAAGAAGAGGACAGTACCCCAATTTTATTGATAGCTCTCACTTTTAGTGAAGAAAAATTATGATTATAACCAAGTATCAAAAACCAAAAGACCCAACCACAAACTAAGAAAGCCAAAAATTACAAACCAAATAGAAACAACAACCCTAAGAAACCAACCTACAAGAAATCTCACATATAAGAAAATAACAAAGAGATAAAAAGCAAAAACCAAGTACCTACCTTTGATAACCTCAAATAAGGAAATCAATTTTGTACATGCGAAGAATGCCTCTGAACTAACTGGATAAGGTATCTCTATTATCAATCCATTATATATTTAAGCCCCTGGCACCTTGCTTAACAAGAAAATCAGACACAACATTACTTTCGCAATAGATATGAGTAATTTTATAGTCCATGAAAAGAAGGCAAGCTTGGATCTCATCCCAAAAATTTTCAAGATACCAACTATTACAAATACCCCTAGTAACCTAGTTGACTAAAAGTTGAGAGTCTGTCTCAATATGAACCTGATAAAATCCAAGCCGACATCACCTCCTAACGCCTTCTAGTAAACTTCTCATTTCGGCAAAATTATTGCCTAAGAACACAGAGTAAGCCACACACAACTTACCACTAGCATCCCCAATAAAACCCTCAGCACCAGCCGGACCAGAATTACCCAAACTACTGCCAATAGTATTAAGCTTCATCCAATCCTACTGAGGTTGAATTCACTTAACTAGAGTAACCTTCTTAGCTTTAGGAGTTAAAATCGAAATATCCAACCTCTTTAAAATAACAACATCCTGCTTAGGGAGCCTCAAAGGTTTCATAAACACTTGCATAACATGACGGATCTAGAATTTAATAACATGTCAAACCGACTCAACCATATCAACCTTACCCTCATATTGCACTTTGCAACGTTTATCACATAGCTTCCAAAAAACAATAGACGAGAGGAGACCAAAGACAATCCGAATGTGAGAGGAATGCCCAGCACAATGAAACCAAAAATTAAGTTGCTTCTGCCAGGTGCAGAAAAGACTCATATGCACATCTATTGAACCGCTGCCAAACGCTATATTTGTCTAGCAAAATCACACGTACAGAGAATGTGATTAAGATCTTCAAGATGACCCACAGAGCAACAATTACATTTAGAGACCATCGGAATGCCAATAATTTAATCTTATCATCCACACTTAAATAGTTATTGGTAGCTTTCTACATTATAATGGAGATTTTCTTAAGGAGGTTAGTATGCCAAATCCATTGAGCCCAAGGTAAAGAAGGCCCCCAAACCCTGATATAGTCCGAAGCACTTTTAGTATTAAAATTACCATCATTTTCACTCTTCCAAATAAGAACATCCTGCCCCTCTTTGCTCCTAGCCAATAAATGAACCAAATCATTAGTTTTTTGGAAACCCACAAGCATTTCCAAGACTTAAATATCCCACACATTCTCAATACAACACTCTTTTAACTTCAATAAAGCCTTCTCAGTTACCTAATACTGGTCCTGAAGAGGACCACCCTCATCCTAGTTATCATACCAGAAAGAGATGTTTCCATCTCTCACTAGCCACTTAGAATTATTTAAGACATCCGGCATGCTATTAACAATAGCCTTTCAAAATTGAGTACCCTTAGATGGATCCACAATGGGTTAATGATTACCTCTAACATACTTGCCTCTAAAGAAATCTGCCCACAATGAATGCCCCGAAATCAATCTCTAAGCAAGCTTCATATTAAGAGCCCTTCGGATCTCCCCAAAATCCCGAATACCCACCCCACCTTGTTCAATGGATTTACAAATATTTTTTCAAGCCACTCATTTCCTCTTACCTTTACCCTGTGAATCACCTCAAAAAGAAAGAGCTCAAAAGCCTATTCAATGCCTTGAAAATCACTTTAGGGACATGTAAAACAGCAAGAAGATAAGTGGCAATGCTTGCAAAACATGTCTCAAAAGAATTGTTCTAGCACTTGCAGAAAGTAATTTTATCTTCCCGCTTGTAATTTTCTTTTTAACTTTTCCAAGTAACTCCCCTAAATTAAAGGCTTTCAATCTACCGGTCACAACAAGAGCACCTAAATACTTGAAAGGAAAAGACCCTTCATAAAAGCCAATAATGTGATGGAGCGAACTCTTTCTGGAAGTCGGAATAAGTTTAGAAAAATAAATAGCACTTTTATCTTTACTAATGACTTGACCCGACCAGTCCTCATAAATCTTCAAGCTTGATTCAAATCTCGCATAGATATTTTATCACCATTAGCAAAGATAACAATATTATCAATATACATGAGATAGGTAACAAGTGGAGTACCTCTAGCTTGAGAGAACTGACCAACTTTGCCTTGATCAAAGTAATGATTGAGTAGAGGAGAAAGCACCTTTTGCATAATGATAAACAAGTAAGGCGAAAGAGGATCACCTTGGCGCAGACCACATTCACCTTTGAAGAACCCCATAGGAGTGTCATTCATCATAATAGAATACCAAGACAAGAAAATACACACCTTAATCAGATCAAGGACTTGAGGAGAAAACCCAAAAGCATCCAAGACATGAAGTAAGAAACACCAATCAACCATGTCATAAACCTTGAACATATCAAGTTTAATCAACACATTACCCCCATTGAGTTTTTTGTGGAAAGAATGGACCATCTTCTGAGTTAAACTAATATTTTCAAAAAGTAGAGTCAATAAAGTATATGCCTAACCTAAACCAACTTCGAGCCAACTCACCTTGGCCATTGCACTAGGTCATCCTCTGGCCTTTGAAATAAGAATCTTGCTAGGTACAAGCAGTTTGACCCACTAAACCGTGTACTAACGCTGACATGGCTTTTTTTATTGAAAAGAAAAATAAAAAAAAGAAAAATTCTGAGAGACGAAAAGGTCTTATATCTCATGAAAATCATTTCCGTCTTCAATTCGCACCGTTTCATTAAATGGATGTATTATATGTAAGTATCAGTGCGTGGTTTTGTGAGCAAAGTCGCTTGCAAGAAAACTTTTTCTTAAAACACATATCCAACAAACCACAATATTGTAGGCAGAGGTAAAACTCCTCCATTGTAGAAAACTGGCCATAGTGTCTACCTCTTCTTTTCGAATCATCTTTAATAATATTAAAATCACCACAAAGAACTCACAAAAAATTACCTCTACAAGTAACCTCCAAATCCTCCCAAAGAACTTTCCTCTCAATCCTATTACACTTGGCATACACAACAGTAAGAATGAAGGCACGACCATGCTCCTCAACCTTTACAGTCACAAACTGAATCATTTCTTCTTCCTTAGCTTACCTTTTAAGATTTTTTTAACTACCTCGACGAAAAAAATCAATTCACTCTTCATTTCTAATTTTCCAAACTTATTAATTACCTCTGATCACTTCCTCTATTTTCCCAATCAGTCGTAGAGAGGTTTCTATTCTCTATTTTCTTTTGGTCATTATTTCTTTTCACTTTGTGATCAGAGAAATCAAATTAATATGAAACATTTGCATGTTCAAAGAGTTGGGTCTGTCAATTAATTAAGCAGTGTCAGCACACCCTATGTTTCAGCCTTAAATCTCTCCAACGATATCAATTCAAGAAGTCAACCACCGTAGCTCAAGGCTTCAATCTTTTTATTAATGTTTTCCTTTTCTGCTGTTGCTCATATCCCACAAACCATGGGATTACATTCCAAATGTATATATTATATTGCGTTGTACTGTAAAATATCAATTGGGAAATATACTCTGTTTTAAGCAGGATAGGGTTCTCGATCGATCATGTCAGCTTTGTCCCCACAATAGCCAGCAATTATAAGTTACACCGCAAGCAAACATGAGAAGCCACTTTAAAAATGAATAGATCTAGAAAATGCATACGTCTTTTGATTATGCCTGAGAGTCAGACGAAGCCCGCCCGCCTTCTGGAGATGTTTACAAATCTCAAAGAAAGATCCCGAAAATTCAAGTACTTATTCGCACTTGGGATATTGAGAGGCCGAAACATTAATATATATTATAATATATTTGATAATTAAAATCGCAATTGGAAAAATTCAGTCAGAGAAATAAATTGAACACCATCAATTCTTCTCGATGAAGAGTTTTAATTTAATTTTTTTTAAATCAAACATAAATTGGTGTCATTGTCAGGAACCCATTAAATATAATATGATATCAATCAGAAATTAAACACGCAAGAACAGGAGCCGTAGTCTCTCATGCATCTTCCTTTCATCTATCCGGAAAATAGTTTTGAGTGCAAAAGTCTTATTTCTTTGGAAATTGGCCCGCCCCTCTCTAGAAACTTAATAGAGATGGAAAACGCGTGGCTCGTTAGGTGCCATTTGTTCTAGAAGCCCACCCAAAACATTCAAATATAACGACCCCACACCGGCCTCTGCCTGCAGGATGTACTTTAAAATTTAAAATTCTATGGGAAGTTTTCTCATGCCTTTGTAGCTCTTTCAAAACACTTGCCTCCTTTTGCGTTTAACTTCTTGTTCAGATACTGCGGAAATTAATGGGAATTATGTCAAAGTTTTTTGGGCTCTCTTTCTGGCTGATCTTGATGATCCTTGCCTTGCATGAACAACCAAGAGCGTTAGAAGCCAGGCCATTACTGGTAGAACTCGAAGATCATCATGATCACCAAGGTAAGCAAATTAATTAAGAACAATTCTTAGCTGAAAAGTGGAAGGAGAAAAAAAAAAAAAAAACTCTATCCTTTTGCTTACGGGTTATATTTCGATGATCACAGTCATAGAATTGATTGGCCATCTGTAAAATAAGGGAATGAGTTATACTATTATTGTGATAAATTTGTAGGGTATAACTCCAAGATGTTTGTGGCGACTCTTGGGATTGTGTGCAAGTGTTGTGATGGTGTAAAAGGTGATTGCAGAAGCACGTGGGACGCAGCAGCTTCTTGCCCCAACAAGCTGCTCCAATGCCTTCCATGGAAACTTAAGTGATTCAGCAATATTAGAATGACTACTAATTAAGTTCGATCATGTTATTGATTATATATATATATATATGCATCTACTTATAATATTGCTTTATAAAATAGCCTCGTTGGACAAACGAGAGTTGGTTTGTAGGTATTAATACTCCACTTGGATTTCTCGGAGCATTAATACCATATGCTAATTGCTTCGAAAAATAAGATGTTTATGCATAGAAAAATAATATTTGCAGTCGTGAAGTACACAAATATCGCGAAATCTTTTTATAAAAAGTAAGTGCAAGACTCGCACTCTTTTTTTAAACGATTGTGTAGCATTTGTATACTTTATGACTGTATGTAACATTACTCTTATGCGTGCATATATAGCTTGGAAATGAAATGTAAGACATGGTAATAAAAATTATACTTATAAGTCAATGGAGAGTACATGCATCGATATATCAAAATTTTATTTGCAAGAGAATTTAGTCTAAAACTTTTATTATAAATTAAATTAATTTTTTCTGTGTGGGCGTAATATCTGGTCTCCGATTGCACCAACTTTCCATGTATAACGAGAGTAACAAAATAAATCGCAATGTCAAAGAAAGCTAATTATATATACCGTGTACATGATGGTGGTTCCAAGAAGGTTTGCGTCATATATATCAGCATGAACGAGAAAAGATAAATGCACAATGAAATTATTTTTTATTTCTTTTTTTCGAATGTCATCACTTGTATGAATAAAAATCAGTTAAATATATATATAATTCAAAAGCTTAAAAATATGGAAATAAAAATAAAAACTCGACAGAAATTCGGTCAAATAAATATATATATATATATATTGGTGGGGCCGGGGTAGTGTTTTGAATTGAAATAATAGAATAAGAATTGATTCTCAATTTAATTTGATAGTTTGACTTAGTAGTTTCAAATCCGAATTAAGAATCTAATCCTGTGGAACTTGGCATATACGTATAGGAAAATGATAGGTATATCAACAAAGTGTATTACTTATCATTTGTATCGATGAGTTTTATTTATTTTTTATTTTGTAGTATTTGTGTCTGTTTATTTTTTTAATTTTTAATTTTTAATTTTTTATATATATATTTTAAAAACACAAAAAATGCTTTAAAAAAATAGAAAAATTAACACTATATGTACAAAGTCATGTCGGTACATCATGACTTAATTTCTTGGTGGCTAGCTGTAGGACCGTACGTCCATGCATATATAATACAGGATCTCAGCACTCAAAAACTCAAAAGTTAGCTAGACCAATGACATGAATATGATAAAATCCTAAAATACTGACTAATTACTAAATATTACTGTGAACAAATTAAAATATCGTAAATCAAATAATATCCGTTGCATGCATATCTCCATGTGCAATAGCATGACTATATATTAGAGATAAATTCCTTAATTTACAAGTTTCTTGGAAATTATAAAATTTTGTATGATTTGGGTCGCAATTTTTTGTCTTTCACCCGTAATAGGGAGACCATTTTCATATGATATATATTGTCCCTTTTTTGTTTGTAGGTAAGCATATTTCCTCAATGCTACGTCTGGCCTCGTACGTGATATTCAAATGTTTTAGAAATGATCATCCACCAGATAAATGATCAATGCATTTTACAAGGTTACATTATGAAAAATGATCAAAATTAACTTGTTGCACTAGCACATATTGAGCCACACACGCAAAGGAAGGATCCTAGCTAGCTATGTTTCGGACATCGAGATCAATGACTAGCCCGTCGATCGAAAACAAATGCACCAGAGAGGCGTTACTCGTTTGGTTACACTAATAATGATATAAGTTATGAAATAAGATAAAAGTTTAATAAATGGATAGTGTGATAGATCATCTATGAATAGTAATAAATGATTTATAAATAGTAATGAAATGGATTGTGAATAGTAGAAATGGTTTGAATTAAAATATTTATGGGGTTTAAAGTTAAAATATTATTATAATATAAATTTTTAATATTATTTTTGTTTTGAGATTTGAAAAAATTGAATTATTTTTTATATTTTGTTTGAAAGTTTAAGAAAGTTGTAATGCTTAGATAAAAAAGTTGAATATTTAAAATTGAAAAGTGTTTGTGTTTATGGTGTTTGAATATTGAGATGAGATGGGAATATCTTACTATCCAAACCGAGCCTAATTTTCTTCATTTTTTGAAATACTATATATATGATCATGATGAAGACTGAAGCAGATTTTGAGTTCGTGTGGGCTAGGGAATCAAGAGAGATAGACGGTTTCAAGTTCAGAGTTTTAAATGGTCTCCAGATTTCAATGGACGTGAGGAACCTCCCTTAGCTCCGGTTTCCATCACTTTCTTTACATTTTTTTGAACTACCTTATTTACGTATGTTCTCAGGCACTATGGGAAGATTTTTGAAAGATAATCCCACAATTAATCGCACTTGTCCTTCTTGTGCGAGGATGTGTATTGAAATGGATGTGTCTAAACCATTGGTTGATGGTTTCTGGTTGGATAGTTCAAAGCTCAGTGGGTTTTGGCAATCGGTTGTGTATGAGGAAGTGCCTGCCTATTACACTAAGTGCAGGCAGCAAGGCTACCCACCATGTGTTTGTAGGAATGTCTCTAAGAGTATTCAGGCCTCTATTAGAAACAAACAGAAAGAAAGTACCAAGACTATGCAATACGTTGTGAAAAACATCAATAATAGTCAGAATGTGAATCAAAAACCTGCAAATCAAGAGGAGACCAACTAAATTTAAAATGGGATGACCGAAACTGAAGCTAACAGTATGATGATTTGGAACAAATCTATGGGGAAGATAGAAAATGAAAAGAAGATTACTAATGAAAAAGATGAGATTGTGAAGGGATGTTCAAGTCAAAATCCGACAATGGCAGCAGCTAACGAGAAGTCTTTGGTTAGTGAACCTAGAGAGATTGTGAATGGTATTATTATGGAAATGGTGGAGATTGAAGACATTACTATTGAAGAAGAGAATAATGTAGAAAAAGCTATTGAGGATAGAGGTGCCAAAGATACAAATCAGAGTTCCATTCAATCCAAAAATAACGATCATGGTAGCCACCCGAAAAGTGCACAGAGATCCAAACATTCCAAACATAGCTTAGAGGTGTCTCAGGGAATTCACATCCAAACTCCGAATGAAATAAGTCAAGGGGAGAAATCTGTTGAAGTTGTAGACTTTCAGAAGATTGACATACATAAAAGTGACTCAGATTCAGACGAGGAGATTGTGACTCCTATTTCAAATTCGTTTAGTTCTCTTAAAGATATGGATGATGAGGAAGATTTGTTACAAGCCATAGTAAGCACACACAAGGGTTATAATTCTAATTCTGAAAGGAAGGCTCAAGTTGTGAAAAAGAAAGGTAAAAAGAAAAAATACTTGTCCCTAGTTGACGGGACCATCTCTACTAGTTTTACATGATTCCCACAACCTTAGTATGGAATATATGTGGATTGGTAATATGTCCATTGTAGGGAAACTGGAAAAAATTGTCCGGAAATTTCAACCAAAAATTATTGACATGTTAGAGCTGTTCATCGCTTTTAGTAAGGTTAATGCAATTGCCAAGAAGTTGAATATGCAGAATTTTATTGCTAATGAAGAGCAGCAAGGGAAGATTTGGGTTTTATGGCTGCATGATATTGATTTTTCTCCTATCTCTACTCATCAACAGGCCATTACTGGGATGATTGATTATGATTCTTTGTCTTACATGGTCTCTTTTATTTATGCCAGTTGTGGTTATTTAGATCGAAGGCAGCTCTGGATTGAGTTACAGAATGTCTCTGTGTGGAGTCCTAACTGGATGCTTTGTGGGGATTTTAATGTTATTAGCAGTAATGCTAAAAAGACTGGGGATAGAGCTAAACCTCAAATGGTCATCAATGATTTTAATAACTTGATTCAGACCTATAGTTTGCTGGAACCTATTGTTGAAGGTTCTAAATATACTTGGTGCAACGGGCATAAGGGGACTGCTCGGATATAGGCTAAGTTAGACAGAGCTCTTATCTCTCACAGAGTGTTAGCAGAGTTTCCTCAGATTTACACCTCAATTTTGGCCAGAACCTGCTCTGATCACAGCCCTCTTATTATTCGGCCCAAGGAGATAGATCCTAGATCTGGACCTCCTGTTTTCAGATTTTTTAGAATGTGGTGTCATCATATGACTTTAAATCAACTTATCCATGATGGTTGGAATCAACCTAGTTACGGAAACGGTCTCCTGAAACTCGCAGCTAAAATTAAAAGGCCAAAATTGATTCTTAGAACTTGGAATAAAGAGGTTTTGGGTCGTGTGGACAGTCATATTCAGAACACGGAAGATGATATAATGAAGATAGAAGCTCAGATGATGGTTTCTCACAGTCATGATCTTGAGATGCAATTTGAATCCAAACAAAAGGAGCTTGAACAATTTTTGCTGCAAGAAGAAATTCTCTTTAAATAGAAGTCTAATGTGAAATGGCTTAAAGAATGAGACTCAAATTCTAAATTCTTCCATGCTACTTTACAAGCTAAACGAAATAGAGGAATGCCACAGTAGATGATTTTGGAAAATGGTACCTCTCTTAACTCACCACAGGAGATTCATGAAGAAGCTGTCCATTTCTTTCAGGCTGCTTTAGGTACAGAAGGGGTGCAGCCTAACGATACATGGAAAGAATTATTCCACCCCGTTATCATTGAGGAGGAGAATGATTTATTATGTCATATTCCAACCTTGAATGAAGTAAAAACTACATTATTTGATATTCCAGAAGATAGCAATCTTGGACCTGACGGTTTTGGATCTTGTTTGTTTTTGCACTGTTGGGATGTCATTAAGGAAGATCTCGTAGAAGCGGCTGCAGATTTTTTTAGTGGGACTTCTCTCACTCAGTTTCACTATCCACCTTCATTGTGATCATTCCTAAAGAGGACAAGCCTACAAGTTTTGCTAAGTTCAGGCCTATAAGTCTATGTTCTGTGACTTGCAAAAAATTTTCCAAGATTATTGTCGACAGACAAAACCCTCTACTTGCTAAAATTGTTTCAAAGGAGCAATCAGATTGAATGGAGTTTTATTTTGGAAGTCTTACAAGTGCTGGGATTTTCAGCAAAATGACGACAACTGATATCTAAATTGCATTACTACACCTTATTTCTTCATATTAATGAACGACACAAGCAAAAGTTATTTTTCCTTATACACGAGGTTTAAGACAAGGGGATCCTTTATCACCTCATTTATTCATCATTGCTCAAGACGTTCTGAGTCGTTTGATTAAAAAGAGTGATGCAACTAGCAAGATGATTGATTATAAAACTCATAATGACTGTCCTCGTGTTTCTCATCTCTTTTATGTTGATGATCACATGATATTCTTGAATGGGTCCAAAAAATCTTTGAAAGCGTGTATGGATACTTTGCACTTGTATGAGAATATTTCTGGTCAAAAGGTAAATCAGAACAAACCAACTATGTTCTTTGCCAAACAAGCTTTTACTTCACGCAAGAGGATTGGTCTGCATACTACTAGTTTTCAGGAGGGTTCCTTCCCCTTTTATACTTGGGTGCCTTTATTTGTATAGGTAATGCACGAGCTTCTCATGTTGAGTTTTTAATTCAAAAAGTGCAAAAGAAATTAGCATCATGGAAAGGAGCATTGCTCTCTAAGGGGGGTCGACTTATTTTATTGAAGCATGTGTTGTCCAGTATTCCAGTTCATCTCTTAGCAGTGTTGAATATGCCTCGTAGTGTTCTTCACAAATTAAATTGGATGATTTGCTCTAGGGCAGCAAGGATGGTAAAAGGAAACATAAATGGGTGGCATGAGATAAAGTTTGCAGACCTACAGATGAAGGTGGGTTGGGTATTCGAAAGTTAGAAGATATGGAAAAAGCCCTTCATATGAAATTTATTCTGCAATTTCTGTATGGGGATTCACTTTGGGCCAATTTTTTTCGTGCCAAGTATAAAGTTCGACATCATCCTTTCATTCTTAGTCCATGCTCTTATGAATCTCATTTCTGGAAAGCTTTAAAACCGTTAGTGAGTCCAGTTCTTAGAGCTGCAGGCTCAATGATTAATGAAGGCAATATATCTTTTTGGTTTGAGAACCGATCCTCATTGGGAATTATGAGAGAAATTTCAGATATTACTAGTCCCTCGTTAACTGTGGCGAATTTATATTCAGATATGGGAGTAAATTGGGAGAGAATTCAGGAGCTTGTTGGGAATTCTCTGTGCCAGGAGCTGAAACTTCAAAAGATCAACATTTCCTCTAGTGACGATATTCCTATTTGGAGAGTTGAAACAAATGGTAAATTTTCTACTTCGTCAGCTTGACAAGACACTTATGTTCAAAGTGTCAAAGTACCGTGGGCTAAATGGATATGGCATAGACTACTTCCTAGTAAAATTTCT
>QEOT01002794.1:29314-102885 GCA_003123785.1 Pterocarya stenoptera | reverse complement strand
ACATCCTACTCGAACCTAGCAGGTAAATATCATTGTCTCACCACTCTCTCATTGCCTGTTAAACAATCTCATCTCAGTTCCATAAACCATGACAAAGGCAACTCACATTCTCGAGATAAACAAACTGGTGTTCATAACACACCATGGATCATGGATACAGGAGCCACTGATCACATGGTGTGCTCTACCTCTTTTTTTGACAAGTCCCCTTCCTGCATTCAAGCTCTTGTACAACTCCCTAATGGTACCAAGGCTCAAGTCACACACATAGGCACTGTCAAACTTTCAGAATCTTTAGTCTTGACTGATGTTCTATGTGTTCCCTCATTTACTTTCAATTTAATCTCAGTCAGCAAGCTCACTCAAAAACCAGATGTGTGCCTATTTTTCTCAAAAGATTTGTGTTTCATTCAGGTCCTCTCTTCATGGATGACGATTGGACTTGCTAAAGTCCATACTGGCTTATATTACCTGCTGCCTTGTCTTCATGACAGCAACATCAATCCTCCTTCAACTCTCTCAAACCAAACTCGACTCAATCAAGCTACCACACAGCAAGACTTTGATCTATGGCACTTTAGATTAGGACATTTGTCTCCACAAAGAATGAGTTTGATTCATTCTCATATTCCTAATGTAAAGTCCAAAGATCATTCTCATTGTAAAATCTGTCATTTGGCCAAACAAAGGCACCTTGCTTTCCCTTCAAGTGTATCCTCTAGTTCACTCCCTTTTGACTTAATACATTGTGATATATGGGGACCATATTCTCAAGCCTCACTTCAAGGTTTTCATTACTTTCTAACTATTGTGGATGATTTTTCTAGAGTGACTTGGATTTTCTTAATGAAATCAAAATCTGATACAAGATCCATTTTACAGTCATTCTTCCAGCTCATAAATACTCAATTCAATAAGAAAGTAAAGAAAATCAGGACTGACAATGGTCTTGAATTTGATATGACAAACTTTTATAAGGACCATGGAATTGTTCACCAGAAATCTTGTGTGTATACCCCTCAACAGAATGGTGTTGTTGAGAGGAAACACCAACACCTCTTGAATGTGGCTCGAGCCCTTCTCTTCCAAGCTGGATTGCCCATTCAATTCTGGGGAGATGCAGTTCTAACAGCTGCATACATTATCAATCGAATCCCCACACCCATTCTTTCAAACAAATCTCCCTATGAAGCTCTCTTTTCCTCACCACCTTCATACTCTCACCTTAGAGTCTTTGGATGCTTGAGTTATGCTAGCACTACCAAGCACCACAGAACTAAGTTTGAACCACGTGCAAAATCTTGCATATTTCTAGGATATCCTGCAAATGTTAAGGGTTATAAACTTTATGACTTGGAAACTCATTCCACATTCATATCCAGAAATGTCATCTTCCATGAATCCGTGTTCCCATTTCAATCCCCCACCTCCATTCCTTCTCCTCCTCTCTCATTCCCTCAAAATCTTGTACTCCCTCCTGCACTGCTAGATGACACATTCTCATCCAGTTCCATGTCACAACCTGTCCCAACAGTCCCAACAGAAGACCCAACTCCATCCAATCACATGTCACCATCCATCTCACAATCCGAGATACCTCAGCCCCTTATGTCTTCTATTCCTACCTCCCCTGAATCATCTCCTCCCTCAACCCCACAACCAGAGCTGCCTATCAACCCATCCCTTCGAAGATCCACAAGAGAAAGGCATCAACCTGCCTATCTCCACCAATATCACTGTCAAACAGCAGCCTCCCATCCTTCCATCAATCCATCCCCTTCAACTCTTCACCCACTCCATCAACACTTGACTCACAAGCACCTCTCTCTACCTCATCATTCCTTTTCTGCTTCCCTCTCATCCTTTTCTGAACCATCCTCCTATGGTGAAGCTGTACAATTCAAGCATTGGCAAGATGCCATTAATACTGAGCTAGGTGCCTTAGAAGAGAACAACACTTGGACTGTCACTTCTCTTCCCCCTAACAAAACTGCAATTGGCTGCAAATATGTTTTCAAAGTCAAGCTCAAATCTGATGGCTCACTTGAAAGACACAAAGCAAGGCTTGTAGCAAAGGGTTACACCCAAAGGGAAGGATTTGACTTCCAAGAGACCTTCAGCCCAGTGGCCAAGCTTACTACAGTTCGAGTCTTCCTTGCCTTAGCATCCATTCAAAACTGGTTTTTGTCTCAAATGGATGTTCATAATGCCTTTTTGCATGGGGATCTTGATGAGGAAATTTATATGGATCTACCACCTGGCTATCACATTCACCGAGAGCAGCTTGAGGGGGAGAAACTGGTATGCAAGCTGAATAAGTCCATCTATGGACTTAAACAAGCATCAAGACAATGGTTTTCAAAATTCTCCAACTCACTCACTGCCATTGGTTTTAACCAATCGAAATCTGACTACTCCTTATTCACCAAAGAGAATGAGAAAGGAGCCTTCACGGCACTACTAGTTTATGTGGATGACATCATAATAGGAGGTAATTCTCAAGAAGAAATTGATTTACTCAAGGCTCACCTCCATGGAGAATTCAAGATCAAGGAACTTGGACCCCTCAAATACTTCCTAGGACTAGAAATTGCAAGATCATCAGCTGGAATAAATGTTTGCCAAAGGAAGTACACCCTCGAGATTTTGAAAGACTCGGGGTTGCTTGGTACCAGACCTACCTCCACACCTATTGAATTAAACCACAAGTTGAGTCATACCACAAAGGAGATCTTACAAGACCCTACAATCTATAGAAGACTCGTTGGAAGACTCATCTACCTGACCATTACTAGGCCAGATATCACATATGCAGTAAATGTGCTAAGCCAGTTTATGGACAGACCATCACAAGCTCATCTGCACTCAGCTTATAGAGTCCTCAGGTATCTAAAGGGTTCTATAGGCCAAGGCATCTTCATGTCATCAAAGTCATCTTTACACTTGAAAGCCTATAGTGATTCTGATTGGGCTGCATGTCCCGAAACTAGGAGGTCAGTCACAGGTTTTTGTATATTCATTGGGGACTCATTGGTAAGTTGGAAATCAAAGAAACAAGTGACTGTTTCTAGGTCCTCAGCAGAAGCAGAATATAGAGCACTAGCCTTCACAAGCTGTGAAATCATTTGGCTCCTCGGTTTGTTGAAAGAACTTAGCATTGATCATCCACAACCTGCCCTCTTGCTCTGTGATAACCAAGCAGCCATTCATATCACAAAGAATCCTATCTTCCATGAGAGAACCAAACATATAGAACTGGACTGCCATTTTGTTAGAGAAAAAGTTTTAGCTGGAATCATCACACCCGTCCACATTGCTTCAAAATTCCAGTTAGCAGATATATTTACTAAGGCCTTAACAGTTTCTGTTTTTCAGTTCTTAATGTCCAAGATGGGAATACTCAATATCTATGCCCATCTTGAGGGGGAGTCTCACGAAACTAAAGATGAATGGAAAGAAAAGAGGCATGAAGTACACTGCAGCATACAGAGAACACCATGCAGAAAACAAATTGTTGAAAAGCACAATGCAGCAGAACTAAAGTGTAAAGCACTGGCACAGAAAAGTAAAACAACAAAAGAGAAGCATGGGGCGACATGTCAAGCTGCACTGATTATGCACAAAAGAAAATAAAGTGATGAAAAGCAACAACAAGAAAAAGACTGCAACAGATTTCTTGTAAACCAGTAGAAAATAAAAAGTTAACTTTAGGACTCTTCCTTTTGATCTTTTTCCTCTGTAACGTGTATATAAAGCAGTAGCAAAGCCTTGTAATTAACAACTGAATGGAATGAGAATCAGTCTTACTCCACATCATAGTTCTATCTCAATTCTCGACTCTACTTTTAACATCTCTCTCTCTCTCTTTCAGTGCACCGCAGTCGGGACAGCCACCGCCTAGCACATTGCTCCGCCGCACGCCTCATTTCCCTCTCGGTAAGCTTCCGTGGCAAAATCCCTCTACTGTCCGTAATGAGCCTATGCGTGTTTTCATAGTGAGTTCCTCTTTGGACCGGCAAGTCCTATATATTGGGTTTATCGGCACCCAATAGAAAAGTGACACATCATAAAACCCCATAACAAGTTGCTGCACCTTATCACACAGGATCGCAAACACAAATTTCCCCTCCGTGAATATCTATTTGCCACGGTGAAGAGAGAAGAAGAGCGTCACCAGGGTACGCCATGATCATTTTTTGGTAATACTCATCCATCTTCTCACTCCCATTATCCCAATTCCCATTACCTTCATTGCATCTCCACTACCGCCACGCCCAACAGTACCACCACAACCAAAAAGACACCCTTTATCCAACCCAACTGAACTCCTCGATGATGATGTTCCCGAACAAAGTCCCACACAGAGCTTAATCTTTGTCTTCTTCACTAGAGAAAGGCTCCTGGGCCTTAGATTGTTATCCGACATCGTTCAAGATATCTTCATCGCCCGGTTGTTGTCGATAGGAGAAGATGAAGAATTGGGTGAGAGAGACATGGACAGGGATAGAGAAGTTGAGATCTGGAGAACCTCATCCGATTCCGAAAACGGTTGGAAAATACTACTACTAGTAGATGATTTTAAGATTGGTGAAGAAGCGCTTCTGATAAGCATTTTTCTTTCTTTGTTGGGGTTAAGAATGAGAGATCCTGGGCGTGTGGAAGAGAACAAAGTTAAGAAACAGCTATGTGCGAAAATGGCGTGGTGGCGAGAGAGGGGAAGCAGGAACGACGAAAAACGGAGTTGCCTGTGCGAAAATGGCGAGAGAGGGGGGTTGAGAACAAAAGAAGGTTGGAGTTGGACTCGAAAAACCTCAGCCAAATCTATTTTTCTCAAGTTTTGAGCTTTTTGTTAATGGCCCTGACACGAAAACGCAAGAACCAGAGAAAGGAGAGAGAGAGAAGAGAGAGAGGGGGGGAGAGGGAGGACTCGGGAGTGAGGAAGAATTTTTTTCTTCCTCTGCAATGTGATCCAAGCTTCTGAAAATGGGATGGTAGGCCATCATTGGATGCTATTATTTGGAGGAACTCGGAAAGTCCTATGGGAAGATATTCTCTTTCATAATAGGAAGTTCTGTTTTTCATCACACACGTAAAGCCTGTCACGTGGGTAGTAGAATAAGATTTTGAGAGGATATTACAGTTTTGCCCTTGAATTATAAGCCAAAACTGTATTATTATTATTATTATTATTGGACGTAAATTGTAGCTTGGGGCTCAACTGGTTTGCTTTTAATTTGTAAAATGTTTTAATTGGGCCTAGTCTCGTTTTATTATGGTACAAGAATTATATTTTTACATAAATAATTTAGAATTAATATATTAGTCGGAGGAGTTAATTGATATCAATGAAATTTAGAAAATAGTGGTATTTTATAGTTAAGAGAAATTTTATGTTTTGGGGTATTAAAATAAGTATTTCAAGTGTACTTACGAAATAACTGTTCATTGGAAATTTATGGGAGTACGTGATTATTTTATAGGTGATGATTGATTATTATTCAGCACTGTTGTGAAGAAAATTTAGAAAAAGTTAAGAAGTTTAGGTAAGCGGGGTTCCTATGCTAGACTTTGCATAAAATAAAATGATCTGAGGTTTTTTTTTTTTTTTTGAGAAAAAATGATCTGAGGTTGATTTGGGAAAATATGCATATTTTGTTATGAAAAGAAATTTTGAAACGATCTCAATTATTTGTTCTGCATTACTCATGAAATTTTATATAAGAATAAAGTATTTTCTGGCATGACTGGTGAAGATATGAGCTTATTTTGGAATTTTGTTTCTAAACTATGTAAAAGAGAGCGAATATGAAATTTTGTGCATAAATTATATTTTTATGATCTGATTCTGTTTTGTTCTGAAAATGTTCTGTACTCTGATATGATATGATGTGATTTCTGAAACCTCTGGCATGACATTCTGTTTCTATTCTATTCTGACCTTATCACAGGTGTAAAACTATGGCCTCTATTCTGGTTAGTACCAACTTTTCTGTTTCTGGTGCACCCATTTTGGAAATAAAATGGTTTTCTACATAGTCTTTCCTACGTGCACACTTGGGGCTTTGAGAATAATAAGGAAAAGATTCACATTCTATTTCTGCTCGGTTGGCCGCCGGGATTTGCACAGTCCTACCACAGGGGTTAAACATGGAATTCTGTTTTGATATGATATTTCGGTTATGCTGTATCAAAGGAGTTATGAATAAGAATATTTCTGAACTTTCGCTTTGATATTTTTGACAACATGTTCTGATTCTGCATTCTGAAAATAAAAATATTTTGTTCTGCATTCTAAACTCTGTAAATGCTCATGTTTGCATAATAGTATATGTTTTCTACTTACTGAGTTGTTGATAGCTCACCCCTTATCTCCATAACATTTTTCAGATAATTTTGATGGTGCAACTGGGGATCACGACAAGAAATCATGTATAAGGCTACGTGAGCACAGTGGATTAAGTACAAAGATGGTAGTTTGGTTATTGGAGATTTTATTCTATAGTCTTGTTTTACTTTGTTGACTTGGTATCTTGAAAGGTTGATGTTAAATTTGAGATTTTTTGTGGTGTTTAGATTAATCTTATTGGAACAGTTGATCTGAAACAATAAGTTGTACGTGTCATTGAAAACTTTGGAGTCTATAACTATATGGTTGAAAAATGATTTTAAGTGACAAGGAGTAGCTCTCCGATCCATCAAGGACCGAGGCGTTACAAGAGGGCTTTGTGGGATTCTTATAGACGGTGGGGAGGGAAGTGGCTTGAGTCCTCAGGAGATATGCTAGGGTTTGAAGTTGGCTACACTTAGGAAACTATTCCTACGAGGATACAAACATTGAGAGGATTTTTGAAGAGTTTGAGTTGGAGTTAGTTTCAAACTAGGAACCTATTAAAATATTGGAACCTAATGGGTGACTATACGAAGACTTTGATAGGGAAATAATCACTGTTTTAATTTATCTGTTAGCATATTTCCTAAAATAATGATAATAAAAAATAATACTAATTTTAAGCCCTAAATTTGGACCCGTATGTTACAATCACGCATGGGGAAGGGGAAGAGACACCATGGGGAAGAGGAAAGATCCTCATGGGGAAAAGAGAGAGGGGGCTGCACTTTGAGGGACTCCACACACCAATGCCACTTGGCATGCATGCAACACCCACTTCCTTGGGAAGATGAAGAGGCTTTGAGGTAAATTACACAATTGCACATAGGATTCATTGAACCTAGACGTTGGAGAGGAGCTTAGTGGGCATTAGGGTTTGAGCCAAGTGAAGAAAAGGAAGAGACACGCCACATGTCCAACATGCATTGGCTCTTGATTGACCAATTGGCTTCAAGGAGGTAGGCTATATAAAGACCACATGCATTATGACCACCTCTTTTCCTCTGATGCATTTTCAGATTCCTAAAGCATTCTCTCTACTCCATCTCTCTCACACCACTTCCTAACATATGAGAATATATATAAAACCATTAATCTCCAAAAATAACTTCCTAACATATAGATAAAAGTCCTAAGATTAACATATGTGAATATAAATTATCAAGTCCATAGGATCATGTTTCCATAACAAAGATCAAAACTTTGTGAAAACAAAAATTGTTTTCACACCTCTAGTTTCTAACTTTCTAAAATCATGCAAAACTCATAGTAAAAACTCTTAAAATGCAACCAATTTTGATCTAACTTGCATTTTAACATGTTAGCTCCAAACCATAACAATATCGGACCAAGATCTTGCCAACAACTTCATTACATAAATCAAGATTTCACACAATATCCAGATTATCACTCAGTAAAACATTTGCATGCTTAAATAGACTTTTCACTAATCACTCCTCCATGAAGAATAATAAAAAATACATCAATGGAAACTACACTAAAAAAGGAACAACTTATATGAGTTAGCTTTGTGATAATCTACTAACAAATGCTTCAAACAAATCAAGCAAGAATGACCAGATCAAACACTATCTAAAGTCTCCTCTAGAGTACTCTCCAAGAAAGCAAAGTGAAAGTGACAAAAGCATGAAGAAAAAGACATGGACGAATTATGTAGGGCTAGAGAGATAAGAGGGGATGTGAGGGTGACCATTTGATGTTGGTTTTGTCAACCAAAACCGCGGGCAAAACTATGGGCAACAACACATGGTTTTCAACCAAAGAAGCTGTCGTGTGATGGGTGGTGGTGAGGTAGTTGATTGACCTCCCATCTGCTACTATTTAGGCTGATATGGGCAGTGAAAGTTCACCTAGGACAATGGGAAAAACTTCCTCAACAAGCGCTTAGGTGGAGATTTTTGGTGGGCCTTAACTAATTGGGCCTCATTTAGGGTTTCGATAGGGTTTGGTTTGAGGTTTTTGTTTCTAACATGCCGTAATCCAGTTTTCTTGGCCCAATGAAACCTCCCAGGTATAAAAGAATAAATAAGAGTGTAATGACATGAATTTGAATGGTTAATAGCATGTGGAAGTTATTTTTTCAAGTAATTAAACGATAAGCTAAAATCGACCAACACTTCGGGTTTGGGATAACCATTTGTGGTTTGCGGAAACCTTTTAGGGTTTTGGCTTTTACCAAGTTTTTGGGGCTTCAAATGGATCTCAAAGATTTGGGATTTCACTAGGGATGAAACCGTCTTTGGTTTGGCACAAAAATGAATAGTTGGATGAAATAGTGTTTGACATAGGTGACACAATCACAATGCTTGATTTTCCTTCACATTTCCATCTCATGGTTCCAAGTGTCCTATACTATTCACTAAGTGTGGCTAAGATTCTACCATGTGTCAAAATAAAACTTCTCTAAACTGATTTGGACAATACACACTATGATTTGAAAATAATTGGACTGGGTGCTAACAAGGGTGTTACTATTCACTCTAGAAAAAGAGAAAATAGACTTTGCACCATAAAATCCTAAATAATCATACGAACCTAATAGTGCGATTCGTTTAAAAAATTTTGACTTCTAAGTGCCTCGAATAAATCAAAACACTCTTTTGAACAGTTAAATATTCATTTGAGACTAATGGTGCCAACGATTTCTTAAACAAAAACTCTCAAGTACCTCAAATAAATAAAATCGTGGTTCTGTCACCAAAGTGGGTAAAAAATAGACTATGCTAATAGACTAAAACTTACGCGATTGTTCGATTTGTGAGACATTTCTAGAGTTTTCACGACGTTCCTAAAGCCTAAAGAAATTCATATACAAAATTTCTGACAAATTACTACATGCATGTTAGGTACACTACATCTTTAACTATCATGAACGAGGGTATGTAAGTCTCAACACTTCAAGCTCCGTCAAATCCCAAGCGGAGCAAGCGGGCATCACAATATATTAGTGACGATTATTATTTTAGCTATCCAAGGTATTAAAATACTCGAATTTTTTCATTATCTCCAAAGTCCAATATATTATCTCAAGTTTTGTTTTGTTTTTTTTTTTTTTTGTTTTTTTTTTTTTTTTTTTTTTTTTTTTTTTGTTTTTTTTTTGTTTTTTTGTTTTTTTTTGTTTTTAATTTTATGAAAAACGTTATAAGATCTCAATGTGTATAACATTAGATATGATGATATGTATGCTTAGGGGTGAGCATCAAAATTGTCGGAGTGGGAATTTAAAATTCTAACTCCAACTTAATTGGAGGTCGGATTCGGCCTCCGATACCCTAATTAGAATTTGCTTCACCTTTGACTCTGATTACTTCGTAGAAGAAAACGAATGTTGGAGTAAGAATCAGTGAGTAGGATTTTTGCACACCCCATGTATACTGCATCGAAATCTCTTAATCCTAGAAACTAGGTATGGTAGTCGTCCATGCATGATTGTTAATTGCAGGCAATTTTTATTCCGAACCATTAAGTCAAATTTGGTATTAATTTCTTGATCTCAAAGCTAGGGAAGGTGAACTGCAACCGAAAGCTTCGGGTTGGACTTACAATGTTCAACCCATTCTATTTACCATGCCTATTTATTTTTCCTTTAAATTTATTTCCTACTGTTAGATAGCATAGAACTGATTAGTGGTATATGTATATATACAGTACTTCAGAGTTATATGTATATAACGTCAATTAATATTAACAAATATTGGTGGTACGTTTGTCTGTTGTGGCCCAAAGGAAAGCGTGAAGATGAATTTGCAGGTCCAAATTAATGTAATAAAGAGGCACGATAGTGGACACCCCTTCTCCTTCTTTTGGAGGTTATGAAGTGGCTATCAAGCCACTTTATGAGCCTTAATGACTGGTCCATAATGACCAGCCGAGAGTTACATTTAGAGAGGCTATGAAAATAACCCTTCTCCACTTTGGATGAGAAACGTGTATAACACAAATAGAAAATCTCTCTTAAGTATGATTTTCTCTAGTCCTAGATTTTAGATTGTGGAATATGTTAGTGTTGCTCTAGTCTTACCACGTAGCACACTCCACCATCGACATGAATATTTTGGATGAACAACTACGATATAGAAAGTCCGTGGAATAACTGTACTAGATCTAATATATTTCTGATAAAGTAATATCATTTCCGCTGTGTATTCGGATCTAGTATTTCTAACATTGGTATTAGAGCTAGATCGGTTGTTCCCGATTTACGTTTTCATCTGCTTTGTTTATGTGAGCTAGAATTTTGTGTTTTCCCCGTGTTCATGAGGAAGCATATTTTTTACTAGGGGAGCGCAGCCACCTGGTGAATGGGGTTGTCTAACCACCAATTGGAAGTGCTCGACAGAGCAAATGAAAGGCAGCCTTGTTCTGCCATGGCATTGTGAGCACCATCAAGTTGCAGCGTTGTCCACGGTGTTGCTCCATAGAGGGTGTTGAGCGGTGACATTAGCTAAGGCACTCCGCAACATTTGTTTTTATGTTGAGGTGTGCCAGTTGATGAGTACGATTAATGAAACACAGCCGGTGCACCAGTGCTGCGTTTGCTCGAGCAGTATCGTGTAAGGCCGTGGCACTACCGAAGGGAAGCATCTCGCACAGGCATGCGCACAGGCAGATGGGAACAGCGGGCACTGGCTTGGTAAAGCATCACCCATGGCGCTGCAAGCTCCAGTTGGGTGCTGTGCAGCCAGCGATCGTACGACGCTACACGGTGCAGCGCTGGAAAAAGTTGTCGTAAGGCAGAAACGCCCATCGGCATGGTGCAGCAAGCAACCTCGACCAGCACTGAGGAGTTGACGGGGAAAAGCTTCACGCTTCCACAAGGAGCAGCGTTGGGTGATGAGAGCAGTGCTGAAACACCATGGTGCACCGTGGGCACAACCCACCTGCAATGTGGTTCAATGCACACCAGCTGAGTTGTGCTCGTCTTGGCGGCGAGGGTGGTGCAATGCTTACCCATACTGAAGACACAGTGCATTGCACCATGTTTAGCGTAGGGTTGCGTGCACCATAGAGAGCGGCACAGTCTGCTGCAAGCAGAGCAGCGCACACTTCTCTATGGAGGCACTGTCCTCTGCTGCGCGCAGAGCAGCGAGCACCATGGTAGTGCTGCCAACTCTACTGCATGCAGAGGAGCATGGCAGCTCCGCGGCTCTCCAACACGTGGGTGCAGTGCTTCTAACTGCCAGGATGTGGCGGTGATGCAAACGGGGCAGCCACAAGTCGTTGTCTGCCATGGAGGGCAGAGCCCCGTGGAGTGGATGAGAGGGTGGCGGCGGCTGTAGAAAAAACTTCTCACTGGATGAATAGTAACCCTACTGGTGAAGAAGAAGGGACTGTGCTGGAATATATTCTTTTGGAGGCTTCGAAATGGATTTGGACTATTTGGGGGTCTGCTTGTGTTTTTAAGTGTTTTAAGCCTAGTTCATTTTTTCCTAAATCCGCCCATTAAAAAAAAAGGGAGTTCTAGTAACTTGGAACTTGAGCTCAAAAGGAAGAGGCCACACAGCAAGCCTGGGCAATGACCTGCTAGCCTAGTGCACTGGGTGCACAACCCATCCATTTTTTTTGTGTACTTTTTGGATCATTAGCTCATCCAAGTTCTATGTTTTTTCTGGGTCATTAAAGGCTAAAAAAAAGAAAAGAAAAAAAAAGAAAAGAAAAAAGAAGGGTCTCTGGTGTTTAGAATCCAAGGCCTTATACATAAAGATAATGAGCACAATCATTGGGCTAGAGCTTATTGTCAATGTCTATGCTGATTTTATTTATTTAAATTAGCATGTCTTTGTGGTACATGAATATTATTTTTCTTTTGAAATATTGTTTGCATAATTATTATTATTGAAGGCATGCTTGCCATGATATTATTTTGTCACATTTGTTCGGCATTTTATTTTGTCATAAATTGTCTAGATTATTATTATTATTTTTTTTTTGTGAATAATAATTATTTGAATGAAGTGTGATATTTTTTTTTTTTGTATATGTATTATAATTCTTGCTTGTTACTGAAGGTCTGATTTCTTTGTTGAATGATGCAGCCATCCACCAAGAGATTTTTGGCATTAAGCTTTGTAGAAATACCCCTTCCATTAAACACTTATTATTCACAGATGATAGCGTTATCTTCTATAAGGCTGATGTGGGTGAAAATAGGAAGATTCAAGCTTTGTTGGAAATGTATGAACATGCTTCTGGCCAGAAAATTAACATGAGAAAACTACAATGATTTTTAGTGGCAACGTCCCAAGGGACAGACAAGCAGAGCTAATGCAACTATGGGGTGTCTCTGAAGTACAGAATTATGAAAAGTATTTGGGCTTTCCTCCTGCGGTTGGTCGATCTAAGACTAAGGCATTCTCGAAGATAAAGCAAAGGGTGTGGAAGAAGCTTCAAGGTTGGAAGGAGACTATGTTGTCACAGGGGAAGAGAAATCTTGCTCAAGGTATTAGCCCTTTCAATCCCGATTTATTCAATGAGTTGTTTTCTCCTCCCAAATAGTCTATGCTCTGAGTTGGAAGCCGTGATGTCAAGGTTTTGGTGGGGTCAAAAAAGGATGAAAAGAGAATACATTGGATGAGTTGGAAAAAAATGTGTGAATTGAAAGGGAAAGGGGGACTTGGTTTTAAGGATTTACGTGTGTTCAATTTGGCTTTATTAGCCAAGCAAGGTTGGAGGATGATGCATGAAACAGATTCTTTGCTTTACAAAGTATTTAAGGCTAAATATTTCCCCCAAGGGGATTTACTGCTGGCTTAGGTATAAGATCTTCTTTTACCTGGCGAGGCATTTGGGAGACTAAAAAGTTGATGAGTCAAGGGTGTTCATGGAGAATAGGAGATGGTAAACGTACTAAGCTTTGGAAGGATCCCTGGATTCCTGGCCATCAGTCTTTAATGAAGGAACTTGTTTTAATTTCAGATGATTTTAGTGAAGCTTCTGTTGACAGGTTATTTGATCTAGTTCATAAAGGATGGAATGTAGCTCAACTTCGAGCTCTCTTCAATCCAAGCTTGGTTACAGATATTTTGAAAGTTATGATCTACCCGATGAGCAACCATATAAGATGATTTGGTCCCAAGAAAGGAGTGGCAAATTTAGTGTAAAAAGCTGCTACAAATTTTTTAAGATACAATTATAGGGCTGTAGAGGGGAGTGTTCTAATGAAAGGCAACAACAATCTTTGTGGAAGGCTTCGTGGAAAATAAGAGTTCCTAATAAGATAAAGGTCTTTGCGTGGAGGGCTTGTAAGGAGGTTCTTCCATCCCAAAAAATTCTTCTTAAAAAGCATGTTAATGTTGAAGGCCCCTGCTGTTTTTGTAATCAACAAACTGAGGATACAACCCATGGTTTACTATACTGCCCTGCAGTTTTCTCAAGCCGGTCTTCATATGTCCCTCTTATTCAACAACTCGAGGCAAACCTGCCAGTCCAGCAAGTAGCTTTGGTAGTGTTAGAGCAGGGTTAGGAGGATGAGCTAGCTGCGTTCTTTGCTATTGCTTGAGGTTTCTGGTGGAGAAGAAACCAAATGGTACATGAGCAGAAATATGTTGCAGTTCAGCAGGTAATTGATCATGCTTTATTCTTGTTAAAAGCCTATATTGATCTGAAACAATTGCCTAAGCTAAAAACGCGTGAGTTTTATGATTGGAAGCCCCCTCCATCTGGTTGGTTAAAACAAAAAGTGGATGGTGGTATTTTTGGTGAGCGTCATAAGGCAGGGGTGGGTTTAGTGCTTAGGGATATGCGGGCAGGGTGATTTTAGCAGCAAGCAGGGTTGAGTTTGAAGTGACTAATGCTGAAGCCATTGAAATGCTGGCTATTTTTTGTGCTCTACAGCTATGTGCCAGTATGGGACTCCAAAGACTCATTGTGGAATCAAATTGCTTGATGGCTGTCCAGGTGCTCAACAACGAATTGGTTCCAGATGCCATTTTAGTACCATTATTGAGTGAAATAAGAAAGTTGATTGAAGTGTTTGTCGAATGCAATTTTCAACATGTTTATCGAGAAGGTAATTGGGTTGCTCATATTCTTGGAATGTTGAGACTATCTCAATGTGCAATGACTGTTGTCCAGACTTTATTTCTCAGGCTGTTTGACTTAATAAATGTCTGTAAACTCTTTATTAATGAAATTTTGAGGTTTCCTATAAAAAAAAAAAAAAAAATTGTGTGCTTGTTCTATCACTTGTATTCGTTAAGCTAATTTTATAAATTAGTCTTTAATGTTTTTTTGAATGTGATAAAATAAATGATTAAGTTGCCCGAGTTTTATTTTTTTAGTGCTTATGAATGACCCAAAATGAATTTCTTCAATGTAGAAGGAAATTATTCTTGCATGTGACTGACTCGATAGACTGCTTATACTAGTGGGAGTATAGTTGAGATTGATTTGGAATTAATCTCCTATACGATATAAATTTGCGTTAAAATTAAATTAGAACTTAATAATTATTTGGAAGCTTAGTGATTTTTTGATCTTGCAACGTATATTAATTATTATTTTTAACTTAGATTGACGCTGCAATTTTCTTAGATGTGTGCACTATTAAATGGATGTAGGTTAGTAATTTTGAGATAACTGAAAAAAAAGCCTAGAGATTGTGTATGCAACTTAATTGTTAATCTTCCCCATGAGCAATAGTTGAAAATGACTGAAGATTATTATGAGTGTTAGATAGTCTTAGACCATCATTATTATAGAAAGCTCTGAAAGGACTAGAGTAAAATTAGAAGTGCGCGTGGGACGCATGCACTATAATTTTCATAGAAGTTGAAGGTATCAATTATTAGATAGAGCTAAACCATTATTTTGCCTTTGAGAATCTTGCGGGTAATTAAGGAAGTTGAGCGTTGTTTTTGTAATGCAAAGATTAATTGTTCCTATATTTGAGGTTAAACATTATAATCTTGAAACAACTTAAATTAACTCACTGATAAACACATACTCTCTAAAACTTGCTAGTATGTCTAGCAAGTAAGGACATTAAAATCTGAATGAGTAAGAGTGTTGAGGACATTCTTGATTGGCACGTTTATTTTAAAGGTTTATCAGTGCACATCTTTGTAGTATTAGCACTGATAATCTTGCTCAAGTTTTCTTTTTCTCTAGTGAGAACAAATAGGTTATTGAAGATATATGAACTTAGGAGCACTCCCTGAGAGTAATGTAATACTAAGCACTTTGGAGGTTTGCATGGTAACTATGGCAAAAGTCTGAATTTTTAGGTACGACTTAATTAAATCTAAAAATCTTGCTCGTGGTTGAACTGATGAAATATAGGTTTTAGACTAAGATAATTTCTCGCAATTGTTTTCTTTCCTCTCCTATAGTGGAATCGAGAATATGAAAAATATTGAGTAAGTGAGAAATAGGGATATCGCTAGTTAGCTACTAAAACGTCATATACTGCATTTATTGCACAACGAGATGTTTTTGGCACTTTAACGCGATATTGGTGAGGTCTTGACCTAATTTGATTTAAGACTCATTGAAAATAGTGGCGTTAGTGAGAATTCCTACAGGTTTAGGAGTTGAATGGTGACTTAGTGACTCAATGATATTATTTCTTGGGTGAAAAGATGGTATACTAAAATGTGTCATGTAGGCATAGGGTGATGGGTGTGAAGTTTGTGAAATTGAAGGATTTCTTGCTTGTAAGATCCCTTTACTTTATTTAGAAGAGTCAAAGAGAAAATGCAGTATGGGCATTTTCTATGTGAAAGCTCCTATACATGCACACTAAGGAAATTGAATAACAAAAATATTATTTCATCATATAAATGCGATTCCAAATTTTTTTAAGAAAAATATATTTTCCAGTAAATATATTTTTTCAAAATCTCAATCGTATGAGTTATATGATGAGACTAATTATCTCACACTTTAATGACTTGTTGAGTATGAAATTATAAATGAATTATGATGTAAATCAGTTGTTACATCACACTTGGGTTGATGTAATACGGGGTTGCAACCTTAATTTTGACTTGTCGTCCTTAGATCAAGTTCATTCGGCATTGACAAAGGCTGAGCGATTAATTTGTGCTAACATGAATTCTATTAAAAATCTAGAAGATCTAAGATTGATCATTTTTTGTTGAGTCAAGAAAATTACTCGTATTTTCGGCAAGGGTGGGGAATTGTGAATTTTTGTAACACTTGTTTTTTTGGAAAGAACATTTCATTCCACATTACCTTAATATTAATATTTTCAAAAATTGTCAAAAATAGTGAGAGTAATTCAACAACTAGTTTGAGTATACATTTGAGTGATGATGTACCACTAGTGATAGTGACTCCCAAAAGTTATAGAATATAAAGATCTTCATAAATAGCGTGGAAGCGATATATCAATATTATCTCGTCGTTTAGAGACTAGAAGAAAATATTTATAATATTTCTCTGCTAAAGGTATTGAATTTATATAGTAGGAATCTCAACATAGTATCTTATATTCACTTCACTTATATGATCTAGCCTGGGGTTGTTGATCTGATTGACACAAGAAAAGTGAAGTTAATAGAGGTATAAATCCATCTATTGGCACAAGTTGAGTTGCCTTTAGGTAACTATTGCTCGCACATTTTTCTGAATTTTTCTTGAAAGAGTCAAATAGTTGATTCTCACAGGAGAATTAGATGGTTAACTTTTTGTGATGTTTAGGCACAAAGTATTGGAGCACATGATTGCTGCTTGTACTGTTTTGATACAAAAAGCAAATGAAAGCTGTCAGTATTGTTTACATGCATCCTAAACGAACCATCTATTCAAAGATACCCAATGTACCTAGTTGTTTTTTATGAACGACCTATTGAATAAATTGAGTTTCTTTAAATGCTGTTGACAATTTTCAAAAAGTGTTTTTCTAAGAGATATGACGATCTGGTTGTCTTAGATTATTAATTGTCACCTAATGAGTGGTTTTCCATACTGCGAGGTGATGGGCATGGGTTTATGAAAAGTAGTTAAGACTTTATGTCTTGTGAGACTTTGTAAAAGAAAACAATTTCTAGGCGCTCTTGTTCAAAATCTATAGACAATTAATGAGATGAGAAATAGTTTTGCCTATACTATTTGGTGTTTCCGTTATGGTTTGCTTATGGGAGTTAGAGGTTGAGTTTTTGTTACGGGGTAATATGGCTTACTTGATTAAATGAGTTTGTGCTGTGAGTTGGAAAAGTCATTAAGAGTAATGACTAGACTATTATGATTGTCCTTAAGGGGAAAGGCCCAAATTGCTTTACCCTTAATGAGAAATAAAGGTTGGCTATCTCACATGCTGTTGAGTACAAGAGATTCATATGAAACCCTAAAGTCGCAAATTAAGTTTGCTGAACGAGATATCACTACAAGAAATAAGGCTTTTTGCGGCGATTTTATGTCTGTTGGAAATAAAATCTCTGCAAAAAACCTTTAATTGCGGTGATTTTTAAATCGTCGCACAATTTTTACATAAAATTTTAAAATTGGTCTTTTGTGGCGATTTTTCCACTTTTTACGACAGTCAAAATCGCCGCAAATAATAAATTGGTCTTTTGCAGCAACTTTTCAATTTTTTCGACGAAAAAATTGCCAGAATATGAATTTTTTTTTTGTGACGGATAGTTAATCGCTGCAATTGTAAAAGTGGTCATTTGTAGCGATTTTTTATGTTTAAAAATCGTTTCAAAAAATTATTTGCAGCGCTTTTAAAATTGTCGCAAAAAACATTACTGCAAATAATTTGTATTTGCAGCATATGTGGTCACCTTGTAGATTCTTAAAAGTCATAGTTAGACTTGCTAACTAGAATCTAAGGTTTATATTGTGAGTTTGGCCTAAATAAGATTCGCGAGGATTCGTCGCTAACTTTATAGTTGTACAAAATACTTTTATATATAAAAGTAGAATCTCTTGTTAGAAGTATGTTTTGGAAAGTTATTACACATAAGAATGTGCGTGGAGAGAAATGGTAATTAAACAAGAGTTTGTTGTTTAATTATTTGTAATTGATCTTTTGAGTTCTCTTCCTGATGCTATTGCTCGTTATCCACATGATATTGATGTGTTCTATGATCATGTGGAGTGATTGGAAGCATTTTTAATAAGCACACACATTCACCATAAATTTGATAGTTATGGTAAAAAATGTATGTCGACAGGCATAGATTGGCTCACCCACATGAGCAATCGCCTTTGGCGCTACAAGGGGTAACGAGCAAGGATAAGACAATGTGTCACTCGATACTTCTCCAAAATAGGATAAGTTGTAAGACACAAAAGATACGTCACCTTAGTGGGAGTTAAGATGAGGTCCATCATATTTAAAAGGACCGTGCATGGTTACCCATAATCCATGTAGCCTGTGGTTTAGCCAGAGTGGCGCTTCAGGTAGCGAGCAAATGGAGGGACTCAGGTTAGGTGCTGAGATAGTGACTAGACTAAAATCTGTACGGTATATGAAGATTAGTTATACGCTCTTTGTTTGGAAAGAGAACTCCACCGTAGCATGTATTTTATACTACATGTGCTTTTGTGACAAATAGTAGAGGTGAGTGAATGGATCCCTGCTTCCTCACTGTGTGAGTCCTGTATGTCATAATTGATGACCTTAATTTACTTATGCCTTAGGAGACATTTGACTATATTACGAGGTTGATGTTTTAGTATCTGTTACTTTGGCATGTTATCTATGATCATGAATGATGCGATCTAAAGAGACATTGCTGGGAAAGCGATTGGACAGAAACTAAATGACACGAGGGCGAAGGGAAGACTATTTGGTAACACATCGATAATGGTGTGTACTCACTGCCGGCAAGTTATCTTGCTTCTTGGGATTTACGACATAGTTGTGAGTACATAATGTTTTGTGGAGATTGAGTATTGCTCTGAGTCATTTGGACTTGAGAGGAATTAGGGACACTTAGTCTGATGTAACCAAATGAATTGGGCACAACGAGACACTTTTAGGGATATTGCTATGCTGGTCTTCTCTTAGAGAGATTTGGTATAGTGATCCCATTTTTCTTTTATAGGTGCGCTCAATGATCGCACAGCTTATTTGCCAGCATGAACAAGATTGAGAATATATTGAGAGAAGTAGACCTAGAGTCTTGTCCACTATGTGCGAGTGAGAGATGTAATAAAGGGGCACATATAGTGGGCACTCGTTCCCCTTCTCTTGGGGGTTATGAAATGCCACTTCATAAGCTTTGATGGCTTGTCCTTTATGACCAGCCAGGGATTACACTTAGAGGGGTTATGAAAATAGCTCCTCCCCCATTTGGATGAGATATGTGTGTAACACAAATAGAAAATCTCTCTCTTAAGCATGGTTTTCTCTAATCCCGACTTTTAGGTTGTGGAATATGTGGGTGTCGCCCTAGTTTTACCACGTAGTACACTTCACCATCGACGTGAAGATTTTGGATGAACAATGATGATAGAAAATCGTGGAACAACTGCACTAGATCCAAGATATTTTCGATGAGCTAATATCGCTTCCGCTATGTATTCTAATCTAGCTAGTATTTCTAACAATTAAGCCATTACTTAGAAGAATTTTGCTATGTACAAGCAAGTTTGCGTACCAATCATGTTGCCTTCATATTCTAAATTCAAATTAGCATTGTTTTCAATAAAATTTACTTTTTGACCAATCACAGTGAATGAATGCGCGTATTAGTGCACAGAATTGCTTACAATTAGATTTTTCCTACTTAGAAACACTAGTACTGCTCAAGTACCATGGCCGGCCATGATCTTCTGCTAATATCATACCAACATATATATAAATTAATAATAAAGCAGCTTGTAAAAATAATATTTTTTTAGATTATCACATTAATGAATCTAAGAGAAGTATATAACCTACCGGAGCCATTAAAGTTTTTCTGTGGGCATCCAACAGGAAAACAGATCAGATGTCGACTACGTACATTAAATTTCATGACTTGGCATTTATCGTATCATTCATTGCACGTCCAGAAGACTTGATCACACCACCGCTGGATCAAATATTGCATGCACCCATCTCTATGCATGTATACGTAAAATTAGAGACATTAATTAAGGTCCCATGAGTAATAATTAAAGAAGAGAATATATAGCCACCATCAATTGCCATCCACATTTAATATATAGTAACCCTAATATCATATTTTCAAATAAAAAGGCCGTGGATCAGCAGAAAACCTTTATGAATGCCGCATGCATGCGCAGACACAGTTTTATATGTACTGTTAATCTTTTATTAAACTTCAAGATGAACAACAAAATTCACTCCACTGATCATCAACAGAGGTTCTTTTGTCTGTAAGTGGTTTGGTTCGAGCTTAGATAACAACCGTACAGATGAAGCTAATGAAATAATTATTCTGGCCTTTACGTTAAAAGATTCCAATAAATGCGTTTGTAATTCTCCCACAAAGCAGGTTTCACCTACTTTCCTTTGCAACGTTTGCATTAATAGAAGTGGAAACGGTGATGTATCTCAAATATTCTGTGGTCATGATTTCTAAAAGAAGTTTTCACGCATGCATGCATTATACCGGCCAGACTCCCCAGCCACGGCGCCGGCAGCGAAGGAAAGTGTCGGTGCGAGCTCCAAAACGTCGAAGTACTGAATTATGCCTATATATTATATATGGGTATGGTACCGCGCCAATAACTACGTACGTACCATAAAATGACATTCGTAGGTTTTTTATTTGATTGGAAGAGTCTGACCATTCATTTTTCCAATTGAAGTCCATTTTATAATAGGCTCCAGATATAGATATAGTACTGATGAATCATTAAGCAACAATATTACTAACATATCTTAATCTCTCACAATGCAGTGAGACACAACAAAAAATGGCCAGCCATATTAATCCCTAGGAATAAAAAAACAAGAAATTTGAAGTAAAATTAACTGAAAGGAAGAAGATCTCTGTAGACGAGTAAGAGCTAGCTTTTAAACTAGGGTTTCGGCCTCTTGTGATCGTGGACAACCCCTTCATTCCCTGCCAGCATCATGTACTTGTCCCTCCTTGTAAGCGTTGTGCACTCAAATCCTAAAGCGTCAGCAAGTTGTCTTTGAATATAATTTGCCACTTCAAAGCTTGATATCCCCCCAGCACATGTCAGCTCTCTCGGTACCATTGGAAGGATTTCAACATAATAGCTTGGTCTAGGGTTCATTAAAAAGAAAATTGGATCCAGGCATTTGAGCCCACTGGCTGTGGTCCCATAAAACATACTGACATGCGTGTTTATCGCCACCGGAACAATCTCATCAGCCAACTCAGCAAACAAAGAGCTAAACCTTAACAAGTATGGCTCTCTACAGGTTGTTCCTTCAGGGCATACCACCAAATCACCTTCACTGAGCAATCTTTGCATGGTATCTCCATCTTGTTTTCTGTCTCTGGTCAATCTTACAGTTTTCATGGGTGATATGAATTCAGACATTTTACTTAGGCTATATGTGACAGCAGTCAAAGGCTTACCTAAAGACGTGCTGAGAAAAACTGGGTCCAATAGTGTTCTGTGGCTACAAACATATAGGACTCCTTTCTTGTGATTTGACCTCGAAGGATCGCTACCTCTTACCTCGATGCGTACCCCACTCCAAGCGCCCAACAAGATAGCTAATTTGTAAGGAAGATAGATACCAACTAAGAGTCTAAAGATGGCTAAAATTATTCCTAGTGGAATCCACATGAGCATGCAGAGAGTTGCAAATGGGGTCGGGAAAAAAGCGAGCCTTCCATCATGGAATATCACAGGCTTTGGGTACTTTTCCCTTCTCATAAATGTGTTTGTGCAGCTGATCTTGCTGTCCTCCTTGTGCACAACATAAGCTTCCTGTTAGAACAGAAAGAACGAAACACACATCAATAGGCATAGTGTTTTGAGGCACTTTATTAGTTATATAAAAGAAGTATGGGTGATTATGGTGCTCAGGGAAAAAAGTAAAGCAATCGGTTACCGGGAAGAGAAATATAAGTGCATAGGTCAAATGGTATAAGATTTCCAAAAATTCTCTACATCTGTACGTTTTCCTTCCATATTATATATATATATATATATATTATGTTTCAACTTTATTCAAAACTAATAATTGAATGAGCATAAGACCTGGAACGTTTAGAATACCTTGCAAAGTGAGATGAAGAGATGGTCATGGAGGCTTAAACTTCCAAGACCAATATCAGGCTTTTTGTCCCCAAAGTACTCTCTAAAGGCTCTATGCTTTACAAGCAAACCAGGCCCAGATAACAAGCCTGTGTAGTAGTGCCCAACAGCATGTAACTCAGACCCCACAACATTCGAAACACCCAAATATTCGTTTAGAAATTCTTCCACCATTACTCTGGGGACGCTTGTGAAGACAACCCTTGATCCTGCTGAAGCTAAAACCTCGTAAGCCTGGAGGTTCAGATTCTCAAGATAAAACTTGGGCAAAGCAGCCCTCGAAATAGTTTCCATATCCTTCAACCTTAGCCCACAGAAAGATATAAATATCATGACCCTTAATTTAAGTTCATAGTCGAGAAGAAACAAAATTGGAAATGATAATAGCAACGCAAGTGCTCTTACAATGCTACCACCTTCAAAAGCAACTAACATGAAATATGGGAAAAAGGACTGGGACCTTAGGAGGGTTCCTTGAATGTCACAAACCAAAGTGTCGGAACCCCTACCCTCCAAACTGCATTTGGCCACGCTAGGAAATAAAGAGGGCTGCTGTGATGATTTAAGAAATGGGTTGCTTATAAGGAAACAATAGTTTTTCATTTTCCTAGCAGCTTTGTAACACGAGTTGGCTAAGAGCTGGTACAGGACCCAGTTTGAAAGCTTGAGAATTACCATTGCAAACACCATGGTTTTTGTTCTTTCTGTTCAATGATGTTTAGAACGTATACGTAAAGAAGCGTAAGAGTAAGAAAGAAAAAAGCTAGGGCGATTGAGAAGGGGTTTGGAGAAGAGGAGAAGCTGCAGGGGCTATTTATAGGCGCCACAAGGGATGGGAAGTTGACTAGAGCATTTGGTTAGCCACACCGCCAGCATTAACTGCGAGCCCCATGTTTTCTCTCCAGAAAATAAAAAAAATTAGTGCTTTTTCTTATTTTACACAATTGCCCGGAACATGTTGCCATGCACCCTTTCTTTCTTCCTTGGCTACTGATAAATGTTTTGTTTTTTTAACAATTATTATTTAATTTGCACAGTGGCCAGATCGAACTTGGTCGCCGATAATAAGTTGGATTGTTGGTGACCGCCTTCTCTGTTTAACGTTTGAATCTCTCTCTCTCTCTCTCTCTCTCCCCACTAAGTGTCCAATGGCATTGGCATGTGTGCACACAGCACATCCTATATACCCATTAATGATGCGTGCGTTCTGTTTTATCAGTAGGCATGGGGACCTTTGGTGGAATTCAATTTTTCAATCTGTTATGTGTGGCAAGAAGGACCAATCCTGAGTTAGATCACCCAAACCATCCGATTCATTGACTTTTACAATCCATTTTAAAGATTACTGGTCAAACTCTATCAATAAATTACCAACCTTCTTTCGGCCATTGACTTCTTTTTCGTATTCCTCGTGTTTTCCCGAGACTGGAGGTTTTATATGGAGACCATCAACGAGTTGAATTTCATTATTCAATGAATCTGACGGTATTAAATAATCAGATCATCGAATAAAAGAATATTACTTTGTGCCATATTCCAAGACGTACAGCTTTAAGCCTGAGCTTGGTCAGGTAGCATGCATGGTAGATAGATAAGGGCATAAGTAGAACAACTAGAAAAGAAAAGGTAAAGAACAACAAGGCGTTGTTACAAAATCTATGAATTGCAATATACCTTCATTCAAATACTGTGGGCATGGCAATTGAGATATAATATCATGCAATTCTCGTTAATATTTTGGTAAACTTCTTATCATTTTATTTGGACGCGGTTTCAGTCTCCTGCATGGTGTTCGCGTGGACGAGTAGAAGACTTGTGAATCTTAACCGGCCAATCTGTTTTCATTTCTTTCTTTCTTTCTTTCTTTCTTTCTTTTTCTGTCGTTCTTTTACTGTATTTAAAAAAAAAAAAGACATTTGGTGTATATATATATATTATGCAATGAAATTGATATACTGACATAATTTAATGTAATTTATTAAACTGTAAATTTCTTTTTATTATAAAGTATATATGACGTATTAAATTAAGTCATATCAATATATAATTTTTTTTTATATAAGATTTATGTATACATCTAATATTGATTTTAAATAATAATTTGTAGGCAAAACTATAATGACCGAGAAATGACAAGAAGTGTGGAGAAGCATTGATAGCACACAATCTTTCAGTGGATGATACTAGCTGAAGTAAAAACTTGTGAAGTAGACCATGTAATTGAGGCCAAAAGTATAAAAAGCTAAAACAGTAAACCGCGCTATGGAGAGAAATTGCGTAGGTGAGTCACGTAGAAAATAAGGAATCGTGTTCATCATCTAATTTGCAACATAATTTACTTTAATGTTGCTTGTTTTAGAAAGCTCATGGGCCATAGGGCAAGGCTTAGATCTAGTTATTGCTAGAATTTTGTTTGTTGGATATAGGTCAAGTGTCCCATTTGTCTAATTATGAGAGGCGTTTCACATTCAACGAATCAAATTTAGTTGGAAGAAAGTGCACTCAAACGAAGTTTAGCACCATCTATATAGCATCTGCGATGCCAGCAGACTCCGCTTGGGATTTTGTAGAGTTTAAAACTTCGAGACATGCAACACAAGATCATCTATCCCCGTTAATGACAGTTAAAAATGCAATGCACCAAGTCATGCATCTAAAAGTATGTAGTATTCGTAGCGGATAATTTTTTTTCATTAAGCAATACATAATGTACGAGAGTACTATTGATTTACTAAAAAATAAGCCGCACAAAGGCTCTCTCAAGTAAAGAAGGGTGTCGCGTAATAATTAGGAATAAAATTTCTAGATCATCTCCTCCAGAAAAGTTGCTTAAAATCAAACTCGTGTGAAATAGTAAAAATATTTACAAAGAGAAAATAAAAATAAAAGTGGTAATATGTACAATGGATGTAAAAGTGCAATGGAAATGAAAAGTTATTGGTCGTGAACCAGATTAATTTTGTTCAATTTGAGTGTAGCGATGAAAAGTAAGAGATTGAGATGCAAGACAGTAAATTAAAATTGCTGAAATTAATTAACCAAAATTTAAAGTATAAGAAAAATAAATGACATCAAATTAAATAAGTAGGAATTAAAGGCGTAAGGAAAATAAATGACATTAATTTAAATGAACAGGAATTAAAGGTGCAAGAAAAATAAATGACATTAATTTAATGAGCAGGAATTAAAAGTGCAAGAAAAATAAATGACATTAATTTAAATGAGCAGGAATTAAAATGAATACTTGAAAGATTGCAATAACACATCATAAACTTCAAACTGAAATAAAATAAAAATAAAATTGGAGATGGAGGTTACAAGTGAAAGAGGAAATCTAGGCAACAACATTTGGAGCAATAGGCTCTCAACTGCGTTGCCATGCTCACTCTCTTCACCTGAGCTTTCTCCAAAAATGAAAAAAAATAAAAGCAAGCTAAATTACACTACTCCTACTCCTACTCTACTCTACCCCCTACTCCTACTAGTTTGCTTCGTCCATTTCAGCCCCTTATATAGGCTTCAAATAACACTGCAAATGAGTGCTACGTTCGGCATCCCATGTCCCATGTCTTGCATCCCTTGTCCCCTACTCAGAAAAATATTCTCGAGCTCTAAAAGCTTCTTTCTACTTTGCATCTGTGCATCTTGACCAAAAAGGAAACAACCAACTATTTTTTTTTCTTTGCTTTTCGTCTGGTTGCCTTTCAGCCCATGTGAGTGATTCAGCGGCGTCTTTCTTTTTATTTCTTGTGGCATCCACTGAAAAGCAATTTTTTTTTTCTTTTCTTTCGTGAGTTGCGTCTCTCTTCTACTCAAACCAAAAGCTTCTTTTTACTTTTTTCTTTTTCTTTTGTTCCCTGCCCATGGGTTTGTGTCCTGGCAGTTTACTTGTGGTTCTTTAAAAAGCAAACTGCTGCATGACCCCGTGCATCTCTGTGAGAGAGCTGGATCAACTGCAATAGGGACTCGGAGCTGGATAGCTGAGATGAATTCTCTAGTGACACTACAAGGAATTCGGCCTTTCCTAGTGTTGAGAATTCGCCGCTAAAAGCCCATAAATCACCGAAAAAAAATTTTGGCAGCGATTTTCCTGTCCCTGCACATTGGTTGCCAAAGATCGGATGCTGATACTTATTATAGTCGATTTTGTGTAAAACGCTGCAAAAAAAATTATTTGCAGCGCTCTCTTACCTGTGGCAAATATGCATGCAGGCGCTCGGAAAAAGGCCTCCACTAGGTGACCTTTTGCGTTGCAAAAGCATAGATGCGTCGTTAATAAATCGCTGCATAAAAAAAATAATCGCTGCAAGTAATGGATGCTTTGCAGCGTTACAAGTCATCAATGAGAATGAGAAAACTTTTTTGTGTATGTTATTGTCGCTGCAAAAAAGTATTTGCAGTGTTCCCTTCTCTGTCACAAATATGCAGTAGATGCTGGAAAAAAGCCCTCCATCGGTTGACACATTGCATTGCAAATACTTGAAAGCGGCCAAAGGAAATCGTTGCAATTGAAGAATATTTTTGCAGCATATGGAACAATCGATTGGAAAAAAATTTGTGGCCGCAATTCTTGTTTGCAGCGTTGCCTATAATCGTTGAGAATGAAAATTTTTTGCGCTGGAAATGTCGTATGTATATTAGTTTAGAGTTGTGACCTAATAGCAACTTTTTTGGATTCTCAATGGAAAAAGTGGTTATTCCCGTCGATTTTTAATGCTCGCCACTTCCTGATTCTTAAAGCATGCAATCATGACTTTTTCCCAACCACATGGTGATTTCGCTGCAACTGTCCAATATAGGCGATCATTTTATTTCTAGTAATTCTGGATATGTAAACCAACGTATACATCTATAACTCAATAATACCATTCATTCATGATTCTAGAGATGCATATTGAAAGGAACCTTGCTGGAACAATTCTGCTACACATGATATATACACTATTGGCACTAGTTTATGAACATGTAGTACCTTTCGTAAAGTGATATAATATCACATAGCTAATATTATATCACTTTACTCAGAATAGAATATATATATACAAGGCAACCACAGGCTGGCTTTTCATTTGCCCAAACTAATTGGATCCACAATAAAACATTCCCTGGCTATTAAACACATTCATTCATCAACTGCCATAAATCCACCATTACATTACTTTCCCAGACAGTCAATATTAAGCCAACTATACTAGCCATTGACCAAATACAACACATTAATACCATAGTCAGCCAAATATTCCAAAGTTACATAAACCTGGGCAGGAAGCAAATTAATATGACAGCAAGGTTGGCTGAGGCAGGAAAATCTTCACTTGCACAGCAGTCCATCACAGCAAAAAATGATCTACCACCATGCATCTTATTTTTGAATTACATCTTCTACGTCAAACTGAGGGTTCCCCACAACATCTTACCTCTGGCCTAGCTAAGATGAGCAACAAAATCAGCAAGCAATATAGGCTCCTTTGTGAAACACGCTGCCATTCACATCATGACTCAAGAAAAAGATGTATAAAGAATTGCTCCATCTTCAGCATGCATCACATAGTTATCATCAACCCATTATTAGGCACAACCCACTTAATCTTTCATTATTAGACTTTTCATCAATATCATTTCTCTACAAGAACAAAAACACATCGTGCTTCACACAACCCTTACAGAGCAATCCTCATTCCATGCTTTGTTATAGTATTCATTCCCATACATCTAATTACTGATAATTTCCCAAATGTACTTGCAGCAATTTTACTCTTCATATGTAGTTAAATGTTCTCAAAATTAGTATGAATCCCATATAAGGTAAAACTGAATGTGAGAAAGACATTCAGTTTGATATAAATGGAAAATACTATAAGCATTACAAGGTATTAAATGGATAACCTTGTCTCCACAAAATCTTACCTGCATGTATAGTCCACCAAGAGCCTAGTGTCATCTTTGTATGAAAACCACTATGCAAGCACTGCTTGTACCTGTAAGTGTATGTAGAAACATGGGAATAGAGTGTTAGCATTTGAATATTCTTATGATTTCTACTTACAAACTATTCCATAAATAGTTTGTAACCTGATTTTACCTATAAAAAAAAAAAAAATTGCTAGAAAAAGATGAGAATCACCTGATTTCAGATTATGCATGGGCACATATCATATGACCAGATTATACATATCTTCTAACTACTTAGATCATGGCCCATACCAGACGACACTACTTACAAAATTCTCATCCCAGTTCATGCATCCAAATATTTTAACACTACTTACAACCACATACTATATCTTCTAACAACTTCATGCACTGATTGCCCATGAACACCCTGTGGCATCCCCTAAAAAATCTGTGATGCCCCAAAACATAATTACATATGGGCATTTCACTTCAGAAAACTACACAAAAAATTCCCCCACCAAAAGGAAAAAGGTCTTCATTGCTGTCCTAGGCAGCTCCCTGAGTCTCTCTCTGAGACTCTCCTTGTGACATTAGGCTGTACAAGCACTTCTCATACTCATGTTGCCTCTCCATAAGTACCCTAAAATCTCCCCTTAACTCCTCAAACTGAGTCTTGTAATACTCAGCATCTTTTTTATATCTTTCCACTTCTTTAGCATGACGTTTCTACCATTCACGATGATGTTGTCATGTAGATGTGGGTATTACCATCTCGCCTAGACCTCTAGCATACCCTGGTCTATGGCCTAGTACCTCCCTAAATACAGAAGCTGCTACCTCTTTAGTTCGTTGCACAGGTTTTATACCTTCCATCTTGTCAACCATTTGCTTCTGCACAAAGTGTACATAATTGTGTAAATTAAACCATAACTTGTTCTTTACCACAATGACAGTGAAGTTGCTACAGAACCTTAATTGTGTTAATGATAGTACATAAATTCAGGCACTAGGTATATTAAAATTCTCACATAAAGCTCTTCTGTCGTGGATGCCATGAATTTGTCTTTACTCCTAGACCAACGGACTTCCTTGTAGAACTCGACCAAGTTTGTTGTAGTCGAACGATGTGCAACAATGAAGCATAAAGATCAATCTTACATACTAAAATTTAATTATTCCTAAATGTATCCATATTTTACAGCAAGCAAATTTTAAGTCGATCATTCACCTATTACTGTGCAGTGTCGAAAACGTGATGACAAAGCAAGCCATTAAATCTTGGCATTAGTGGTTAATAAAATCAAAGCCTCGATACACATGAAGACTTTGAGTTTTCCTCACTTTCCACTAAGTGTTAGATTATATAGTGGTCTGTTGGAAGTAAAACCAGGTAGATGCTAATGCCATTTGGCACACGCCTGGGATTAATTTGGTTGTATATTTTCACAAATCCCTAGTTCCAGTAAATTTTTATTAGGCTTCCTGATTATACTCATTGAAATCTAGATCAATGTCATTTGTCCCTGCCTAAATAAAGGTTCTTATGTTTTAGTATTTGACTATTTTTAGTCATTGACATATGACGATGTAGTTAATAAAGATGCATACCTTATCCTCCATGACTCTCACAAATGACTTCTTCCCGGAGGTGTGATTGGTTTTCAGCTTTTTACCATTCTCTTTGTTTTGCTTTGACATTTTCTGCAAATAAAATGAAAAATGATAAACTTTGAAGATTTCAATTTACCGTAAAACAAATATTTTTCCAAACCACAACTATGATAAAAAAAAATTATTTTTAACGCTTGCATATTACCTTGAATGCCTCACTTCCCCATCTACCAGATAACTTCACCCAAACTAAATTAGATACCAATCCAGTCCCACCAACCAATGCTTCATCATGGCTACCATATGACAAATATTTCCTGTGTAGTTGATTGTGGAAAGCATTGAATCGCTTATGCAACTGTTTCCACACCGTCTGTCTATGATTCACCAACTCCCAATCCAAAATGAAGTTAGCCTAAACATATCAAGTACTCATTAGTTTCAACCACATAATCATTTAATAGAAGCTAAAGCATAGCAGATGCATGGATTAAATAAAAGCTCAACCAAACACGTTCAATCAGTTCATCTTTCTCTGTCGCCGGAACATCAGTCCACCGTGCGTGACTCATGTCCGCATGATGCTTTAATATCCATGTGACCCGTGTGGTGAACATGTTCGCATTCTCACAACATGGGGCTGTTTGCCCATCATTAATTGAGTGGTATTTTGCCGTGCTTTCGAAGCTTATCAAACTCAATGCATTTGGCGGGACCTCGTCCACGCCTCTTTGCTGCAACATTTGATGGTCTTGGCTCCGGAACAACTTCACTTACATGGAATATCAAACTTAATTAAGTGCTAGTCTGACTTTTGATTATCAAATTTTAAACCAAACATGTATATAAACTGAACAATATTCAGCACAATAGGTGAGTATAACAAAAGAATCAACCATTGTCGTCTCTACTTGTGTGCGCGTCTAATATTGGATGCGCAACTTCTATCTCAGGAACTAAGCTTGGAGGTTGCGTAGAATCGTCAGAGCTATCCTCGTTGTCATTTTGGGTTGGGGTACATGATGAAATTAAAGGAGGATGAGGATTGGTCGTCTGCTGTAAGCCCCAGTGCGTCTGTAGCCTCCACCTTGTCTAACGTCCAATTTGTGCCATATATCTTATACTTGCACCTGCCTATTATAATCATAGGCCATATTTCATTAGTGAATATAGACACTTAAAAGAAAAATGGAGGGCCTTTCAAGGTGATTCAACTTCTGAAAAATGCTAATTTCTGCCCATTTAATAAACCTACAAACTAGGGAATAAATCTGAGCACTATGCTTATATACATATCCCAATATTACTGGAGCTATTGGAAAGTGACATGTAATATTGGGTGATACTTTGTCACTAAGCGAAAGGACATGTCTCTATCTACAGCTTACTCATGGAAATTACCCTACCCATTTAAACGATGACATGCTGCTCCATTCACTATGCCAAATTTTGAAAGGAGGCTACCTTTGTGTATGTGATGAGAACCAAGGTGGGCCTAATCTTAAAGATCCTTTGCAAGTTCCAGATGGGCCAATTACAAGATCAAGAGCCAATAAGATCAAGGAAGCAATGCAAGAATTGGTGCAATCCACTTGTGAAGAGTCTAGCAAGAGCCGAATATTCAAGATGGGCTTGAGAGAAGGAGATTCAGTGATCATTACTTGATACAAGCTATGGTAGAGTGCAACATAAATTAGAGCCTATTATTATGGTTATGTGATTGAAGACCTTGGACTCGTTTAATTAATTAAAGGGGCTTATTTTATTGGTTATAGGAATTAGTTTAGAATAATTAGGCTTGAAGATGTTTGGCCCACATATGTCTTATTTTTATGAATTAGGGTTTTTAGGAAGGCCTTGTATTTTGGCCAAGTGTTTATTTGGAAAGTTACATTTTTTTGGAACTAGGGTTTAAAAGAGGTACTGTAACGAGTTACTGTAGCGTCGTACTGTAGCCGCGGCACTGTTCATCCATGGGTATATTTGGAAGCTAGGATTTATTTTGGGCTAGGGTTTCAATTAGGTTTTGGTTTAAATACTCTTTGTAGCCTCATTTGAAAGGTTAGACAATATTGAATTTTCATTGTGAGTTGAGTTTACTCCTCTTGTTCTTGATTGAACTTTTGAACTTATCAAAGGTAAATCACAACCTTTGTGGCGTTCCTCCATGTAATCTGGGTTCTTGAGATGAGTTTTTCAACGACTCTAGATTTTAATATAATCTAGGTTCTTGAAACGAGTTCTCATCGAGTCTAGATTCTCCATCTATTGACTTGATTTTGGCTTACTTGTGTGAGTTTTAAAATTGATTGTGGGTTTAAGGGATTCCATTCGTGCGGGTGTCCTCTAAGGGTGCATCCATGAACGTACCTTGCCTGATATCATCTAACATCTGCTTTATGTCATCAATGTATTCGTCATCATAACTAGGTGAGGCACCATCATGCTCATCACTAACATTCAAAATTTCCTCCGCCCCATGAAATATCCAGTGCTTGTAATTTGGGTTAATCCCATTTATAAACAAGTGGGTTTCAACCTCGCTTATAGGTAGGAAGATATTATTGTAACAAAAATGGCATGGACACCGAATGCAGTCACTTTCCACTACGTGGCTTCATGCTAGTGTGAGGAACTGTTCATCAACGTATTGTGCTAACATTAGTTGATCATTAATTTACATCCTACTCTTGTCCATCTAGAAGACATAGAAGTCGTTATTAATACGACATATAGAAGGGGGAAGATAGTCCTAATGGCACAATGCAGCTTGGTAAGGAATCACCGTCACTTGTCGAACACAATGAAAATGGTTAGGCAAACATTTTGATTGGAACTTTATGAAAGGGGATCTTCATAAAGTTCCAATATACTAGGGTCAACTATATGACCCAAGCCGGTTGAACACCTTGTATTGTTAAACAAAGAACAAACAAGTTCACGTGCAATGTAAATAATACAATTGACACAGGACTCTATTTCATTAGTAGAGAAAGCATCTCCTTCGACAAAACTGTCATCTCTATATGTCACACTTAGCCATAAGAGACTTGAGGGTAGTTTTGTCATAATAAGCCAATATGTGGCAGTGTTTAGATTTCAAAATTAGGTTAATAACCAGTTTTCTTTTGTTTCTACCTGTGAATATTTATTTAAGATAAATATATCGACACATGATAAACAAACAATTAAAATGATGTCCAAATAGTTTCTTAGGACATAATGTGACTTACATGAACAACAAGTGTTAAGACTAGATGAACCACTAATTAGCCACATAAATTTTTTTTTTTTAAAATTAATAATTTTAAAAAAACCAACTTCACATGTAGTCGCAAACCTAGCTGATAGAGGATCCCATCCATGCTTTAAAAGAAAAAAATATATTGTCTGAACTAGAAATAGGGGTGATTAATGGGTGCATGGAAGGTATTCACAAAAAAATGGATGAAAGGAATATTTAATAGGGTTGAAACATTATATAGCACTTGCTGTAAAAAAAAAAATACCTTCACCGTAAGGGGATTTGTGAAATGAATTTTGGTCAATTCAGTAACACATCGATCAAAAGGAAAAAGGCCTCACAGCTTAATTAATGATCCTTCCTCCAAGCTTATTAGGGGGCAAGTTGTTGATAGTAACAAAGACCCACCTGACTCCAAACACAAAGAGTTTGGAGTCAGGAGTTTGCTAGCCTGGGGGATGAGAGAGATTTCCTGGATAAGAAATCAACTTTTGTTGGTCAAATATTTATTGGGGGTATTGTGTATAATAGTAACACAATAACAGTACATCCATTAGAGCTAAAGCTCATCTCACTAATGCATTCACCAACGTGTCACAGTGGACTTAATAATTGAGTGATATAAGTATTTCATGATTAATGAAAACAACTTACATCTAGATAGCTGAAAACTAGATGTATTCAAACGTTAAGTGATGAAAGCTTACACAAAGTATGTGGGGTTTTAACAAGTAGGTGGAGAACTTCACTTCAGCGTTTATTAATCAGGGCCCATGGAAAAAAGTGCTTTGGAAAATCTGGCTACATTTTTATGTAAAAACAGCGGTATAAATTAGTTTTCAGCTAGCTAGGTTTTACATACTTATATTTGGAAAATCCATACGATTAACTATAAGGAAGGGTATAAAAGTGAATATCATAAACATCACAGCGGCCAAAAGATCCAAGTGAAAGGAAAAACAAAAAAATTTAACAGAAACCTTAACCTCAAAACTACACAAAAAGCAGGTGTGAATGTAAATTTTATAGTATTGATAAGTAGGTGTGCATGAAAGTTCGTATGTAACAAACAGAGAACAAGAGTGTGGGAAGCTATCTACTTACGACTCTTATTTCCTCAATCAGCATAATCATTGAATAGTTGGTCTACTCCTTATCAAACATGCTTTGTTATAGGAAGGCATCAAGGTCAAATTGATTTCAACTTTAGCAACTAAAATACCAACGCTTGTAGGCCCTGCACAGGGGAACAACAAATTATATATTATTTTTTATGCATTTTTTTAATCAAGGCACAACAAAAATTCTTTATTATTCCAATATAGTTATCATATAACAGTACTACTACTGCCCTATTAAACCTTGATTTTGCACATGCATGCAAGGAGGAAGACATATATGTACTATGACCAGAATGAAGTAGTAGTATTTGTACTTCTAGCGTAATTTTTATGACTCCAAAGGATCGAGCCTTTTATCTGCCAGAATATATATATATATATAAAGAAGATCCTCATTCCATATACGTTCCAAACAAAAAAAGCAAAGTATTTTTTAAAGGTACAATTGGTCCTCGCTAGATGCTCGCATTGTGGAAGGGAATAAATATTGCACCTAAAGTGAGCCCAAATTAGGTACTGAGAATATTGACCCGCTTTTCGGGTTCAGAATCTAATCATTCCGGCTCCTTGCCTTACATGCATAATTTACGGCCAATCTTTTTCCTTGTTGTCTTTTTCTTTTATTATTACGAGTCTATAACCCGAGCAATGCGCGGACAACTATTTATACTGAATTTTATAACTCTAAATAGTTTCTATAAACTGATAAATGTATATCAAATATATATAAAATAGAGCATGCATATATAAAAGAATTCACTTTACTAATAAGTATTTCACGGTCAATTTCCAATATTAAAAATGTAATATATATATATATTTATATGGCTGTTCAATTTAAAGCAATGTAAAATAGATATAATTAATGTGTAATATTTCTGATTTTGGGTTTATTGTGTTTTAATAATTATTTTTTGGGTTTATTACATAATTATTTCATTATCATTTAATATTTTACTTCATTAGCCATGTCCACTTGTAGCAATCCACTTCTTCTTTATTCCCTTCCAGCCCACTTAAGCCCATATCTTCGTTGCCTAGGGTTATGTAACTTATGTTCAATCTCCAACTTCCCCGAATCACTTCATCCATTACCCCTCTCTCTCCCACTCGCACCGCACACTTCATAGTCTCAGACCCCTTTTCTCTTTTCTTCACTCCCTTCTCTCCCTCACGACCCTTCCTGCTCTTCCTCGCGCCGACACCATCTCACAACACCTCTCTCTCTTCTCACCTCTCCCTTCTCTGGGTCGTGTAGCAGAAAACCTCACAGCCACCATAGATGAAGCTCCTCGGGAAGATGATCCCGGTGGCTGGGACTCCGACCGACAGATCCAGAAAATATTCCGAGCTTATGGTGGGAAAAATTAGTATGTTTGGCTTTACTACGGTTTCGTTCTCATTCCAATGCTTCGTAGCTTTGGTATGTTTGGCTTCTCTCAAACTTTTATTTGGATGGATCTTATATTTTCATCTACTAATTTTGGTGTTCGAGAAATAAGTATATTACTATATTATTTGGCTCACTCCTCAGGAAACGTTGTTTAAGAAAAGTATTATAAGTGTTTCATTTGTTAATGGTTGACCTAGCTTGGTTGCATTGGGGTTTTTTCTGTTTCATTGCAAGCTACCACATTTACAGCAATTCTTGGTGAGGGTTTTGAGATCTAGAATGCATTATAAATATGAAATTTTAATTTATATCTTCAGTAAAATTAACATTTACTGTTCAAAAAGGATGAAATTTTAGTTGGATTCCAAAGGATCTTGATACTTGAATTAAAATTGCCCCCATTATTGCTTTATTATTCCTTTTCGTATACCACTCTGGGTTTCGTAGTTTATGCTAATAGATGAGAGTTGTGCTACTGGAAAGAGGTGTAGGATTTGTTTATTGATTTTAGCAAAGCTTTAAGAATCAAAATGTTGTATATCATGGTTTGATGTTTCAAAATTCATTGCATGAGGCTCCTTTACTGGATGTATAATTTTCTTTTGTAAATAGGTACAAAAAGTTGGACATGGGCTTTTAGCCAAGAGAGATGCATTAGCTTGATTTGTCTTAAGGCCTATTTTTAACCTCTAAGTTGTGATATTTTGCGGGTTTTACCAGAGTAGTTAATTATTACTGATTTATTTGGCTGCTTTCTTTCTTTTTTCTACCCCCTTCTTGAAAGAAGGGTCTTTCATGCTTCTTTCTTTTTGTTGTGTGAGCTTTTTTGGGGTTGGAAATCTGATTTAGGGTTTATATTTTATAGTTTTGGAGTGTTTGATAAATCTGATTGCATTTATTGTGTTTTAATAAATCTGATTTAGAATTATTACTTGGCATGTCATATGTTCTGTTGATTATGAGGCATGTCATGCATTTTATTGTGTTTATTGCTCTGTTTTATTGTGTTTTTTGGGCTACTATTGTTTTAGAGTTTATAATTTTATTGTGTTTTAATAAATCGGATTAGGATTTAGGGTTTTTTACAGATTTGGAAATTTGATTTAGGGTTTACTAAAGTGTTGGTTGTACTAACACTATTTTAGAAATGGTACAGTGGTGCTTTCGCTCTGTTTCCTATATGCAGCTTGTGAAGGATAACCATAACCATTGTAGTTGGATATGATTCTTTATATATGGATATTTAATTGGTCATGATTAAAAGTATTCTACACCTTTTAGTTTTAATCCATCTTTTCCCCTTTGATATTTACTACTTATTGGCTATTGATATGCGTTGGCTTTTGTTGGTTAGGCAAATGTGTGTTTGAGAGTCTGGTGAGTATTCTACTCTATGATCTATAATATAATTGTTTTTAGTAGAATTGATGTGGACTTATATTTAACATCATTTATCATTTTTTAAGGTGTTGTGTTTGGCTTTGGCTTACTAGAAGGCTTAAAATTTCATTAATTAAATTTGAATCACTTACATGGACAGACTAAGAAAGTCTTTGATAAAACTCAAGTTATGACTTGGCATGTTCTATGTTCTGTTGATTATGAGGCATGTCATGCATTTGGGCTAGGCTGGGCAATTATTGGGTTTTGCAACGAATAACTTTCTTCCCTTAGGTAATGTGAGTATATACTGCCTGTGATGTCTAAGAACTCTTTTCTTTTTTGTTTTTCCCTATAAAACTTGTGTGTTTGAGGCTATTATGCATGGCATGTTGGAATTTTTGGGCTAGTATGACTGTGTGGGACCTGTGACTGTGTAGAAAGCAATCTATAGGAAAAAGAAATGAACCAATCTAAAGCAATCACAACAGCCAATGCAGAGAGAGCCTTTGGTAGATTCTAGAGACCTTAATTTATTTCCTCCAGGTTTACACTCCCTCTTTCTCACACACTACTATAAAGTATGTCTGTATGTTTGTGCACATGTGTGTTTTGAATCTAGGGTTGATTGAATTCTAAACTATTTCCACTAAAACCATGGCGGCTATGCTTCGATGAGCGATATTAGTGCTGGGTTTGTTGGGTTTTTCTTAAATTTTGATTTCAATCTATTTTTGGGATTTGTGTTTTGTTAGATGCTAGAGACCTTAATTTGTTTCCCAATACTAAATTGTGTTTATACAGATTCATAACATATTGCATAGAATATGTTTGCACACAAACACACATTTTTGAATTCATTTCTTAAGACTATGAACAAACATAACATACTGCATAGAATATGTTTGCACACAGACACATTTTTTAATTCATTTCTTAAGACTTTGAACAAACATGTGTAATGCATGGATAGAATATATATCATAAACACACAAAGGCAGTTTGGACTCACCTTGTTTAATTTTACTTCGAACTTCAGCACATCCACAATCGAGAAAACAGTTGAATGCAGAAACAACAGTAGCGTGGCCTCACTTTATTTGAGATATAGAGAGAGCAAAGAAGAAAGTGAAAGAAAGAACTTTCTTTGTTGGTGAAGAATCACCACAGCAAACTGCTTTTAATTGTGAAGAGTTCTCTTCGGTTTGTTTTGAATGCACAGACAACTTCCTGAAGACGTTTTGAGAACTGCTTGTAATTGTGAAGAGTTTTATTCGGTTTCTTTTTGAGTTGGCAGTTGGTGCTTGCCATTCGGTTAACCATTTTTAGGTTGCCATTTGAGGATTGCATGCACTGCTTGACAGTTTGTAAAGAGAGTATGTCCAAATGTAAAATAATATTGGCATTTTTAATATTGTCAACACCATTACATGTATGAGATTTAAGTTATTCTTCATCACAAATTCGCGTTAAGATAGAAATAATATCTATTTAATTATATAAAGACCAAGTTTTTCAACGCTGACTTGGCATTCAACCCGCACTATTCGGCTTTAATTGCCAACCAAGTTTTTTATAAACCATACAAACCAACAAATTGTTAAATGCAAAGTCAAGCGATACTTTGCAAACTGTGCAATGGTTTGTCGACACGCTTCAAAACAAATGGTCAAGTAGTGTAACGATACAAATCAGAACTTGACGTCAACTCCTCATCGTCACATCTACTGTGCCTCAAAAGCCACTTAAAGAACCCATCCTTTTCATAATCATCATCTTTCTCCGTCGACTTTCTGAAAACCAAAATATCTCGAATCTACCTATTTCATCCTCGCCTCTACTCTGCGAAAGGTTGGAGATCGGCGAGAAAGATCATCGAGGCTATGGGTTGTATCGGGGACGAAACTTGCCCGAACAATGCGATGAACGGTCACAGAGACCTAGGAACCTCGTAGCCAGCATTATGCTTCTATCCAACGATCACGATGAACCGTCACAGAGACAGAGGCATTGATGGGCATACGAAGGCTTACCCGGGTGACGAAGGCAGTCGATGACGGCGACGGTGCACGACGGGGAGAAGGGGAGTGAGCGATCTGCAAGAGAAAATTCTCGAGGGAGTCGAAAAATCGAAGTGGTATTGGGCTAGAATAACTTTGGGAGAAATTGAAAAGGAAACCATTGAGGGTGGGGTGGAAAAAGAAGAAAACTTATCTGAATGGAAAAGAAATTCATACTGCCCCACGGTGGAAAAGGAAAAATGTTGCAGTTCCTGGCGTTCATGACACAGTACCCATGGTCAACGAGGACGATTCCAACGTCGTTTCTGCTTCCCTCTCAGTGGCCCTAACCACAGCGAGGAGCTCCTTCTTGCCATGGAGGAGTCCGATTTTGATGAATAGGTACCTTTGAACAAACCCCTTTTTACTTAAATTCCATCTAAAGCTTGATTTCCAACAAAAGTTTTAATCTTTCGATCTCTTTGTGAGGTTGTAGTCAAACATTGCCTTCTAGTTTTTGAAAGATTTAACTGAATTGCATTCTCATGTAATAGTTCGTAATTTCTAAGTCATTCTCATTGTAAAGTATTAGAGGATTAGGTCTAATTACATTGGTACCATACGCGGAGACAATGCTAATTATGATTTGAATTTGAAATTAATTTTTTATGTCACCTAAACCACCATCTGCACACAATCAAGTGTAAAAAGGCTTTAGTTTGAAGAACTGATCATTAAGAGTTTTGCTTTGTGTGTGTGGGAGGCTATATAAACTTATAATCCGGTGAGTTTTGTTCACTGATCCAGTATGTAACAAGAATTCTTGATCTAGCTGGATATGCTTTTCTAAATTAAATGCATGAAACTTTATTGGTTTGTTTTTCACATGTGAGCCTCCATAATCCACATGCTCGATTCAAAATATGATACTGTACAGGTTAGTTAAAAGTTTAGAACTTTGGATGTTTCATCAGATTTCTATAGTTGATTTCATAGCCTTAAACTAATGTCGTATGCAAGTTATCTAATGTTGTAACTTAGCTGAACAAGCGAGAAGAGTGAAATCGGCAATGTCTATGAATTGTCGACTCCAATTTCTTCTGTGTTCCTTAAACATTTTTAGATTGATGGGTGAAATCTACCTCAGATCTTGCTCTTTATGATTATTACTATCGTACACAATGTAAAATTAATCTACCAGATTAGAATGATGATCTGAACTAACATTATGAACTGTTGTGGTGAGGATGATTAGTTGGACTTGAGTAGTGTTAAGGGTTCATATACGGTTGTATCTGTAATTTTCTCCTACAGCAGAGTGCAGTAACGGGGATATGTTTCCAAGATAGCATATACCATTCCAGTTTCAGTCCATTTTTAGAAGATTGTAAAAGATGCCCTCCAATTTAAATTGTTAGGAATGAGACTTCTCTATATGAAGTATTTTCCCAAAAAATTTTTTAAAGAAAGTTTCTGTAACGTTGAAATAGTCTTTAGATTCTATTTGACTTCATAGATGTTGGTAGAGCGGTGAAGTCTTGAACTTACAGAGTGGTAAGTGACAAGCCCTTTTCTCTAGATTTCTGATTGCCATCCCTTGAACTGTTTATTTTTCATTAGGATGTCATTTATATCCATTATACTCAATATTTACAATGGAGATATTTGTTATTTTCTCTGTAAAAATTCAATTTTCATTCCCATACTAAAGTGTTGGTTGTCCTAACACAGTTTCAGAAATGGTACAGTGGTGCTTTTGTTCTGTTTCCTGTATGCAGTTTGTGAAGAATAACCATAACCATTGTGGGTGGATATGATCCTTTATATCTGGATATTTAATTGGGTCATGATTATACACATTCTGCACCTTTTAGTTTTAATCCATTTTTTCCATTTTGATATTTACTACTTATTGGCTATTGATATGCATTAGCTTTTGTTGGCTAGACAAATGCGAGTTTGAGAATCTGGTGAGTAAATTCTACTATATGACCTGTAATATAATTTGTTTTTTAGTAGAATTGATGTGGACTTATATTAACATCATTTATCATTTGTTAAGGTGTTGTGTTTGGTTTTGGCTTCCTAGAAGGCTTAAAATTTCATTAATTAAATTTGAATCACTTACATGGACAGACTTTGCAAGTCTTTGATAAAATTGAAGTTATAATACATCTTTTAACATGGTTCGATGTTACTATCACAGTCCACATAACATTTGTATATAATCTTTTAAGTTATTATATTCGACAATGTAGCAGTTGACACATCTATAAAACTAGGTGTGAAAACACTGTAGAAAGTAGTTTTTAAATGAAAACAACCTAACAAAGTATTCTCTATTACCCTCTCACCGAGCACATAACAATATTTGTGAAGAAAAAACAACAAGACATTAGATTCTTTTCGAGTATGGACCTTGCTTGCGTTTCTTATTTTTAGTGATTGTTACTACCAAACTTTAGGGTCTTTTCAAGTGATTTTGTAGTTGGCTTCAATGTTTGTGCTTCTGTGTTGGGATAAGTTTAGTAATTTGTTGTTCTAAATATGTGGTGTATTGTGCTGTAAGAATGAAACGTTGGGAAATTTTATTTCCAGAACAATTTCAAAGTGGTGAAGTCTTGCACTTACAAAGTGGCAAGTGACAAGCCTTTTTCTCTAGATTTCTGATTGCCTTCCCTTAAACTGTTTAGTTTCCATTAGGATGGCATTTATATTCATTATACTCAACATTTATAGCAGAGATATTTGTTATTTTCTTTGTAAAAATTCAATTTTCATTCCCATACTAAAGTGTTAGTTGTACTAACACAGTTTCATAAATAGTACAGTGGTGCTTTTGCTCTGTTTTCTGTATGCAGTTTGTGAAGGATAACCATGACCATTGTAATTGGATATGATCCTTTGTATCTGGATATTTAATTGGGTCATGATTAAACACATTGTGCACCTTTTTGTTTTAATCCCTTTTTTCCCTTTTGATATTTACCACTTATTGGCTATTGATATGCATTAGCTTTTGTTGGTTAGGCAAATGCGAGTTTGAGAGTCTAGTGAGTAATTCTACTCTATGACCTGTAATATAATTGCTTTTGTTGTAGAATTGATGTGGACTTATATTTAACATCATTTATCATTTGTTAAGGTATCGTGTTTGGTTTTGGCTTGCTAGAAGGCTTAAAATTTCATTAATTAAATTTGAATCAATTTTTTTTTTTTTTTATTTTATGAAGAGCCGGTAGCCACCCACATAGCAGTCTCGTCCCAAGTTTATTAATCAGCCCTCACGTATGGCGGATGGTTACAATCACCTGATAAAACACTGGTGATGAATGAAAAATCAAGCTCAACAAAAAAAAAAATCAAAGAACAAAATAAAACTTACATCCGCAAATAAGGAAGGCCCCAATAGTCCATCCGTAACAAACCTCTAAGAATCCCACTCCTAATATCAGAAGCGAAAAGATACTTACACCGATTAGAAGCACCTTCTTTTGCAAGATAATCCGCAACCATATTAGTTTCCCTATTAATATGATGAATAGAACAATTTAACTCAGAAAACAAACTCTGTATATCCTCCCAATAATCCCACAAATACCATAAGTTACACTTTCCATCCACAACCCATCTCACAATAACTTCAGAATCTGGCTCCACCTCTATATCTTGAATACCCAATTGTTGAGCCAATTTTAAACCATCCAATAAAGCTCTTCCTTCAGCCACATTGTTGGAAACCAACCCATAATGATTTGCAAATCCCGAAATTAAACGCCCTCCATGATCTTTAATCACACCTCCTCCACCCCCAAAACTAGGATTTCCAAGTGAGCTACCATCAACATTAAGTTTATACTTACCTCTACACGGTTTCTTCCAAGCCACAACTCTCAACTTTTTACTAACAACCTGAGCAATGAGGCAATTTAAATCTTGTAAAATTTGAAGATCATTTTGCCTCCATCTATCAAACTTCTTGTGCACAGAAAAAATACCAACTAGCATCAGCTTAATCCATCTCACCACCCCTCTCCAATCATTCTTTTTTCCTTCCATTCTATCATCACAACTCGCTCTCCATAATGCCCAAGTAATAAGTATAGGCAAAATGCCACGGCAACACCCTGCTTGAGAAGAAGAAGAGGCCCGAAACCACCAAACATTCATGACTACCTGCAATCTTCGGACTTGAGGCAAATGAACCCCCCCAATAGCTGCAAACAATTCCACACCGTAACAGCCAAATCACCACTACAAAGAATATGATCAATAGATTCTTGCTGTGATAATACATGTAACACCCCGCCTAAAAATGCCCTTAGGCCTTGACCTTAGTAACCTTAATCCAAGTTAATTAGGAGTTGAGCTATTTGAGAATAAGAACGTTTTGGATACTTGATTTGCAAAAAGGGCATATACTTTGGGTCTAGAAGAATTATTAGAAGATTTTAGTGTAATATTGATTTTTGAGGAAAATGAAATTCTTGGAGGTTGATTGGAGAATTTTTAGTGATTTATTAATTTTGAGGATAAGAAGTCAAGAGGCCCATAAGGGAATGACACATTGCACATTGGATGGTTGTCACAACAATGGGTTAAGCAATTTGGGTAAAATTCTTGATGGACTTAAGAAGGCCCAAGAGATTGGTTTATTAAGGCCCAAGCTTTTTGGGTATAAAGGCTTAGAGAGACACTAAGGCATTAGGCCCAACTTGATGGACACTAGGGCTAACTTGATGGACATAAGACTTTAGGCCTCTAATGCACTAAGGATGCGATGGGCGAAGGTTAAGATGTTAAAAAGACCATAGGCCTAACTTGGGAGATATAAAGTTTTAAGCCTTTCTTGGAGGACTCAAGAAAATAGGCTCAATGAAAAGGACATAAAACTATTGGGCCTAACTTAGTAAGAGTGGAGGTATTAGGCTCTTAATTATGGGTTAATTACTTACATTAAGGTTGATAGTGGGATTAGCATTAATCATGGTACTTAGTGTTAATGAGCTAAGGATTAGAGAGGTAAGCCTATTAGTAATTTTGGTGAGGCTATTTAGGACTTTATAGCATTCATGGTCCAAGCCTAAGAAAACTTTGAATCAAGCCTTAAGGAATTCAAGACTAGTTATGGCCCAACTATAAGGAAGTCATAAGGTCTTTGGGCCAAACTTGGTATAGAATGGACCCATGGCCCAATTAGGCCAAGTCAAATATTTTCAAACCTAATTTAGTGGATCTTGAGGTTTCCTTTTAATCCTACAAATCTGTAAAATGAGGCCCTCTCATTCAAACTCCAAGAGCCCTTAAACCATGAGCCCATACATTTGGCCCTTTTAAGCCCACATGACCCAAAAACCATGTTTGGACTCATTTCACCATTCAAGGCCAAAATTCCAACACACCATACCATTGGTTTCCTTAAGCCCAAATCACACTCAAAGTACCCAAATTAAGTTTTGAAAATTGGCTAAGGCCATTAACATTCATGCTTGGGGTTAGTGCACTTTAAGCATGTTTTGGAGCTTAATTGTGCTTAATCTTTTATTTAACTTTTTAATTCAAATTTTCTTGAATTAATAATCCCTTAAAACTTGATTAAGACCCTATTAATGACCTAGCTAAACCAACCCACATGTCATTATGAAAAATTTCATAACAAGCCCAAACCATGCTTCAATCGGTTTTGTGTATTGCCCTTTGTAATGCTTGGACTGTTTTGCCCTTGGGCCGAACATTTTTGTAGTTTGTCCTCAAGGATAATATGGTCCTTAAACACCTCATGAGACCCTCCCAAATTCAGTTTGAGCCTTGGACGAAATTACTTGTACAAACCAATTCCTTGAACCAAACCGGGTGCACCTTGATCTAGTTTGTGTAGGAACCATTTGGATTGAATTTGAACCAGCCTTCTGCCATGGTTTGCAGCACCACCCCACGCCACCTCCTTCTCCACCCAATCACCAAGAAGTTCCATGACCATCATGAAGAATTTTGACTCATTTTTGTTGCCCAAAAACATCCAAAACCGAACTGATTTTCTGCCATCACAAAACCACCTCCATCCACCTGTTTTCAATGGTTGTTTGATGGTTTTTCTGCCACCCAAATGATGCCCCACGACAAGACCTGCCCTCTAGGATCAATGTAGCAACTGTGGAGAGGAAATCATGGTAGTTTTAGGCCACTATTCCCCCTGCACAAGCTGACCTAAGCTCATGCAAGCAAATCTGGAAATTTTCCAGATTTGAGCACCTCCCACTTCACTCAATCACCAAGCACCCAAGGCAACGCCCCTCACCCCTTGATCTCCTATAAATACTTCCCTCCCCTTCTCATTTCACTCACACCACAGCTCCAAGCATCCTCTTGAGCCTTGAGAGCATTTCCCCATCTTAGAGATCATAAGAGTGCAAACCAAGTGAGTTTTGGTGAGTTCTTGAGTGTTCTTGTGTAAGGCAGTCTAGAGTGCTTGGAACGCCACGAAATTTGTAAGTTTTCTTCCTTTTGATCTTAGCTAGCATTTAAAGTTTGGTTTCCAAGTATTAGTACGAAATTTGGTTGAGTTTTGAGAAGGTTATAATGCTTAATGCAAAACCTGATCAATTAAAGGAAGGTTTGAATGATTGAATGTTTTAAATAGAAATTTAGCTATGGCATGTACTAAGCATGATTTTATATGATCTATCATTATCCTAACATGATTAAGGAAGGTTAGATTTGTGGTTAGAAGCATTCCATGATAGGTTTTAAATCTATCTTGTTTTGATCTTCAAGCATGGATCGGTTTTAAGCATAATGGTGATTAAGGATTTCTTAGCTTTAATTAAGTGTTGGGATGAACTTGATTACTTAAGGACTAGGCTTAATAATGTCCCTAAATATTTTAGTAATCATTAGTGATTAAAGAAAATCTCATATGCATGCATTCATAGGGATCAATATTTGAAAATACGTATAGGCATCAACTAGGATGCATGCCACTGGTTGGGACTAATTGGACAAGTTTCACTTTGAATTTTGAAAATATAAGGGCATATATAGTTTTAGAATGACAAAAATATGAAGTTCATGAAATTTGGTTAAATTTAAAGTTCGTTTGCAATTAGTGAAATTTAGGGCTTAAATGTCAATTTTTGAAAGTTTAAGGGTATTCTTGTAAATACCCAATTTTTGAAGCCTTTGATTTTGAACTTATCCATAAGAGTATTAACCCTAACTTAGTATACACATGATTTATGCAGCTACGACGCTAATTTCAAATTTTTCCATGAGTTTGTAAGTTGGCCTCTGACTTATACCTTGATGGATTATTTATGAATTATTGATAAATACTCATTTCATACTTCAATTATCCTTTTTTAGCATAAATTATCATGTTATATGATACATTGAGTGCATATCTACATGACATGTGAAATTTTTATCAGTTTTGCATATTATATTTAAAAATGTCATTTTTACATGAAAATTACTATATACGCACATGTCATGAGAAATATTTTCCAAAGCATAGCATGAAAAATCATTTTGTCATGACCCCAAAGGCCAGGATGGGGAATTATCCTGGTGGAACTCCTCTGTCCACTCTGGAGTGTTTAATAATGGAGTGGTAACCCCTGGGTTGACGAAGAATAGTCAACAGGCTTCGAATGGGTTCTTTTTAAAGAATGCCGGAGTGAAGTCAGCATGTTATGACACCTAACGCTGGTGGGTGTACACATTATGAATTTTATGATGTTATGTTATATTTACCAATGCATTGAGAACGAGTCTATAGACAACGTAGTTTCAACGTGAGTTGTACTAGGGTCACAGGCAAGGTACTCACAGTGCATATGGGGAACTGTGACGTTACCACACGTTATGTTATTAATTAAGATAATGATGTAAATCTATGATGATGAAAGTTTATGATGAAATTTTTATGAAGAAGTTATGTTTTCTAAAAAATGATGACAAAATTACTTACTAAGTAAAAACCCGTGTCTCTATATTTTTAAAAGATGTTGAGAAATCTGGATGGGAGACATGCATATTGATTTTCTACATCTCATGCATTGCATATTTATCATTTTTCATGATTGATTTATCTTTGTGCCAGTTAGTTGTTTAACTTACTGAGATTTCGAGTAAATCTCACCATTTTATGGGACCACTATCATTCCACTCGAAATGATAGAAGTTGTGGCAGGAATCGGCCAGGAAGAGATGGATGGAGCACTAGATCTGCATGCTTGGGAAGGAGCCAATTTTTGTGAGGAAGCTAGATCTAATGCTGATGTTTATAGCTCAAGTCCTTCATGCTTTAGACGCATGAAGAGAATAATATGACTTTGTATACAAGTCTATGCTACGTTGGTATTTTGAAGACGATAATTTTCTACTGAAGTTGGGATGTTTTTAGTTATTCTGGCATATCTTACATTTTAATCTTTTGTTTTCGCTGCGATTATTGCATACTGTTAGTTGCATACTAGGATGCTTTGCATATTAACTGTCATGAACGGGAGTATGTAACCTTATGTTGCATGTCCCGACTCTCTAAGTCTCTGTTCCATTCCAAGTGGAGATTGGGAGCGTCACAATACACAACAATGACACTTAGAGGCTAGAGATATGCCTAGCTTAATGAGAATATCATCAACTGGTAGCACCTGTTTTTGAGCACGCCAACAAAGAAAAGACATTTTCTTGGGAACAAGTTTGTGCCAAAGCCATTTTCTCCACAAAGATACCGGTCCTTGAGCTCTAATGAGCTTCCAAGAAGATTTAGTGGTGAAAATTCCATCCGAACACGGCTGCCAAACACGCACATCAAGACCCCTAGCAAGCCGAACCGAAGAATCAATAATTTTTTCAACCATCTCTTCCGATACCAACGTATGCAATTTTACAACATCCCACCCTGTATTGGTTAGAAGGTCAGCCACCAATATATTTTCATCGCCACTAACCTCTTCCGAATTAACAATGGTTGCATCCCCTAACCAATTATCAAACCAGAAATTACATTTACCACTTCTCAACAAGATTCTTGAATTATTAATCACAGTCGGCATCACTGACATAATACCCTTCCAAAACCTTGACCCGGTAGAACTAGAAAGGAGCAAAGGATGCTTCTCACCCACATATTTAGCCAGAAAAAACTTGCCCAACACGATGTACCATCTAGTAACTTCCAAGCAAATTTCATATATAACGACATTTGTACATCACCAAGATTCCGAATACCTAAACCCCCTTCCTCAACCGGTAAGCAAATATTTTTCCAAGACACCCACTTCCTTTTCTTTTTTTCCTCATTCCAGCTCCATAGAAAATTAGAAAAAATATTCTTGAGAGTCGTGGACACACCCTTAGGTAAAGTCATAACAGATAAGACATGAATTGGCATGCTAGACAAAACATGTTTGAGAAGCATAATTTTACCTCCAAAAGATAGAATATGGCTCTTCCAACCAGACAATTTCTTCTGAATCTTCAGCAATAAAGGATCAAATAATTTGATAGTAATCCTCCCCACATGCAACGGAACACCTAGATAATTACACGGCCATTTACCCTCCATAAACCCCATGACCCTCAATACCTCTAATTTCCGAGCAAGCAAAAATTTAGAGGAGAAAAAAATAGAGGTTTTATCCGGACTAACCAATTGTCCTGACATAGATTGATAAGCATGTAACGTCTTCATAATTTGCACTAACGATCTTTTACCTCCGTTTGCAAAAATCAAAACATCATCAGCATAAAGCAAATGAGAAATCAAAGTACCTCCATTAGCATGTAACTCTTTTCTTTTGAAGATCCTCCTTAATCATCCGAGAATGAAGCTCTTGTGATAAAATGAAAAGATATGGCGAAAGAGGATCACCTTGTCGAATGCCACGAGAGGGTTTAAAGAATCCCTTTAACGAGCCATTAAGCATAACCAAACACATTGGGGAAGAAATACAATTAAAAATTAAACTCCTCCAATTTTTTGAGAAACCCAAATGCTTCATCACTTCCATCAAAAACCTCCAATTCACCCTATCATACGCCTTTGCCATATCAATTTTAATCATGGTGTTTCCGCCTCTCACTTTCTTATTCAGATTATGAACCATTTCTTGGGCAATAGAAATGTTATAAAAAATGCTCTGTCCCTTAAGAAACGCCGATTGTTCCTCAGAAATTAATTTATTGATGATAGGCTCCAGCTGATTCACCAAGACTTTTGAAAGGATTTTATAAACAACAGAACATAAACTAATTGGCCTGAAGTGCGAGAAACTTCTTCGGTCTTCCACTTTCAAAATTAAAACAATATTGGTGGCTCCAAAAAACGTAGTTAATGGCTTTCCTTCAAAAAATTCAATAGCCAACTGCAATAAATCATCTTTGATAATATCCCAAGCATGGTGAAAGAAACTAGCAGAAAAACCATCAGGCCCCGGACTACTATCTTGGGGAATTGTCCATAAGGTCTCCTTAACTTCAATCATATGAGGGGCTCTACACAGTAACTGGTTATCTACATCAGAAACAATCGGGGTTAACAAATGCAAACCAGTTTCCGCAAAGGACACAGTCTAAGTTGAAAGCTGTTTCTGGAAGAACTCCACTGCCCCCTCAAGAACTGCTTCACTTGATTCTAGAATGGAGCCGTCCTTAAGAGTCATTTTTTCCACTGCGTTAAACTTCTTTTTACACTACAGGGAAGCATGAAAAATGCCGTGTTTTCATCACCTTCACTCATCCATTTAATTCTTGATTTTTGACACCGCATTACCTCTTCTCTATGCAAATACTGAATATGCCTCTGCTTACATCTCATAAGGTCCGTCTCCACATCCAAAGAATAATTCTGCTGAACCGACTCCTCAAGCTCTAGGAGCTCCTCTTCAATTTGTTTAAGATCGACTTCCACTCTTCCAAAGACCTCCCTATTCCATTTCTTCAATACTTATTTCAACAGTTTTAGTTTACCATTGAATCTCACCATCGCACATCCCTGAATTTCCTGACTCCAGCATTCCCGCACCACATCCAGAAAATCAACATGATGGCACCACATTCTTTGGAAGCGAAACAACTTTGGGCCAACACACCTTTCCTGCAACAATGATGTAACCATTGGACAATGATCAGACGACGTCTGAGGGAGATACTCCATACGGCCATATGGAAAGTGCACTAAGAAATTTGAATTCACTAGCACTCTATCAAGTCTAGCCTAAATTCTTTCACCCCCTAATCTTCCATTGCACCAGGAAAACCGATTTCCAGAAAAAGAAATATCAACCAAACCACAAGCTTGAATACAGTTGTTAAACTCTGCACACCATCTGGAGGAATGTCCAATACCACCAATTTTTTCTCCTGCAGACTGAATGATATTAAAGTCCCCTCCAAGGAACCATGGCAAACCATCAGAATCCAAATTCATCAAATAATTCCAAAGAAGACGCCTCTGTTCTTGAAAGCAACTAGCATAGACAAAAGAGGCAAACACCCGATAATTATCAAGAGAAAACCACCCAGATACAGCTTGATCCATCACTGAATGCAATTGAAAATCAATACCATCAGCCCAGAACAACCAAACGTTACCACCCACTTCCATATTGTTACAATAATTAGGAAGATGTAACCACCGAGCCCAACTAGCACACTTATTTACTGAAAGAAAAGGTTCTAACACTGTTACAACCGAGGGACGATACTTATTAAGAATACAACGCAGCCTTGCCTTTGACGAACAAATCCCTCCAATGTTCCAGACCAAAATATTCATCAATTAATAACGTTTGTTGGAACGTGTTGTCCGTTCAAGAATAACAATTGGCTTTTTCCTTTTTCCTCCTCGAAATTTCTTTTTCGGGACTTCAATCTCACTATCTGAATTAGAGCATTTAGCTGCCAAATCTTCAATCTCATCTTCATGCTCATTATCCGTCAATGAATGAAACAACAACAAATGATCAGAGCATCCATTACCCACAGTAATCCTCCGGTTCTCACTTCGACATACTTCACATTCAAGAGTTTCATCAATCAGTTTTAATGAACGTCTGGGCGACCCACACTCTCCTAACTGCTCATCAACAGCGACATTCTCATCCATCTTCTCCGTTTCCTCAAACCAAGACAATGCAACTCCACCCTCCCGAACATCTACGGCATATTTTATCTTCTCACTATCCGTCATCAGCTGATCCACTGGAACATCTGCAGGATTCTCATTGGGGGAAATTGATTCTTTGAAAGTGTGGCACCATTCAGACCAACATAGAACACCTCCATTTGCTGTTCATACTCGGCATTATTTTGTTTTCGAATACGTTCCAAAATAGCCTTCCTTCTCGCATTCGATCTTTTTGTCTCAACCTCTACGGTAGGCTGAACATTCTCCTCTGCTTTTTTCTCACCCACCACTTTCCAAACCTTTTTATCAAGCCCCAGTTTGTCCTGTTCCGCAACCATCTTTTGTTTCCCCTTCCTGGTATTCTTCTCCTTCACTTTACACTGGTTTTCCACATGGCCCTATTTACGACACCAAGTGCAAAATGCCAGAACATGCTCACAAATAACTTCCTGATAGTAACTGTTCTGGATCCCAGGTGGACCAATCCAGAAATGGGATTTGAGAGGCACTGAAACATCCATCTCCACACATATTCTCGCCGCCTCCGGCCTCGTAATGCATAACGTAGCATTATCACATTTCAAGAACCGACCGAATCCATTCCCAAAACTTTTAAGCATGGAATATTGAAAAAAATTCGGTGGAAGCCCTGGTAACGAGATCCATACAGGAACCATAGGAGATTCTTCATCCTCATTAAAATCTGGGGTCTAGTGGAAAATTTTATAAGGGATTCCATTAACATCCAAATTCCCTCTGGCCATAACAGACACAAAATCTTCCTCATTAATCAATCTAACCAGAATATTACGTGGATTCCGTAATTGACCAACCACTGGCATGGACTATAAAGCCCATCTACTTTTGATAAATCCTCTAATAAGATAAAGAGATGGCTGACGACTTTGAAACTTCAAAATAATCGCAAAACGAAAAGGTTCCACCGATTTGGAGATTTCTGCCTGAGAGAACGTAAAGTACATCTCCCCCTCAACGAATCTAGGCTCACGAACCGGGATATTCAAAGATGGTAACGGTTGTGGTCTATCCACCACTACATCAGCATAACCTCTACATAAAATACCGTCACCCACCATCTTCACAGGTTCTCGAGTGCCTCCATACTTCTTCCCAGCGACATCAAACAGTTGAGCCGCCGTCTTAGACAACGACTCCCCTGGATTCACCATGCAAAAACCCTAGTCCAACTCAAAAACCAACGGCAACCCTAATTCGCATGTAGAGAGAAAAAGGCTAAAAAAGTCATTGTGAGAATCCCTTATAAATTTTTTTAACTTACATGGACAGACTTTGCAAGTCTTTGATAAAACTCAAGTTATATTACATCTTTTAACATGGTTCGATGTTACTATCATAGTCCATGTAACATTTGTTTATAATATTTTAATTTATTATATTGGACAATGTAGCAGTTGACACATCTATAAAACTAGGAGGGAAAACACTGTAGAAAGTAGTTTTTAAATGAAAACAGCCTAACAAAGGATTCTCTATTACCCTCTCGCTGAGCACATAATGATATTTGTGAAGAAAAAGCAACAAGACAATAGATTCTTTTTGAGTATGAACCTTGCTTACATTTCTTATTTTTAGTGAATGTTACTGTAAAACTTTAGGGTCTTTTCAAGTGATTTTGTAGTTGGCTTCAGTGTTTGTGCTTCTATATTGGGGTAAGTTTAGTGATTTGTTGTTCTAAATATGTGGTGTATTCTGTTGTAAGAATGAAACGTTGGGAAATATTATTTCCAGAATAATTTCAGAGTGGTGAAGTCTTGCACTTACAGAGTGGTAAGTGACAAGCCCTTTTCTCTAGATTTCTGATTGCCTTCTTTTGAACTATTTAGTTTCCATTAGGATGTCATTTATATCCATCATACTCAGCATTTATAGTAGAGATATTTGTTATTTTCTCTGTAAAAATTCAATTTTCATTCCCATACTAAAGTGTTGGTTGTACTAACACAGTTTCATAAATAATACAGTGGTGCTTTTGCTCTGTTTCCTATATGCAGTTTGTGAAGGATAACCATAACCATTTTAGTTGGATATGATCCTTTATATCTGGATATTTAATTGGGTCATGATTAAACACATTCTGCACCTTTTAGTTTTAATCCATTTTTCCCCTTTTGATATTTACTACTTATTGGCTATTAATATGCATTACCTTTTGTTGGTTAGGCAAATGCGAGTTTGAGACTCTGGTGAGTAAATCCTACTTTATGACCTGTAATATAATTTTTTTTTTAGTAGAATTGATGTGGACTTATGTTTAACATCATTTATCATTTGTTAAGGTGTTCAATCATTTATCATTTGTTGAACAGTAGACTGCTATATTATACTTTACTAGAAATATAATGATTAAAATGTTTTATATATAGACATTTATTAACGATGTTAGCTTTATTTCAGGAAACTACTGTAAACATCGATCTCGACATTGACTCAAATACAAAGGAAGAGGATCATAAATCTCAGGCTACATCATCCAAGAGGAGAAAAATCCAGAAAAAATATTAACTGAACAATCATGTCTCATACTAATTGTATCTATTTTACATTGTTTTAAATTGAACAACCATATTAGATATATATATATTACATTTTTACTATTGTAAATTGAGAATAAAATATTTATTGGTAAAGTGAATTCTTTTATATATGCATGTTCCATTTTATTATATATTGATATACATTTTATTAGTAGTTGTTGAACTATTTAGTTTTAAAATTCAGCATAAATAACGGTCTGTGCACACTATAAGATTTATGGTCTTTTGCCATGAATTCTTTTCCCAAGACAGACCCTCGTGGAAAATACTCACTTAATGACACAAAAACTACTCGTGGGAAAAGAAATGACCTTTTACCATATCTTATTGTCGACAACTACAATTTTGTGGGATAAGAACTTTTTTTCGGCGCAAAAATGGTCTTTTGCGGCGACTTTTTCCTGTTGCAAATAGTATTGTCAAAAATATCAAATTGTTCGTGGGAAAATAGTATTTGCGACGGAGTATTTATTTTTTCCAGTGACCTTATCTCGCCGCAAATAAATTTACCTCAATTTTGTAACTATTTAAAGCGATTTGTTATTCCGATGAGAAAATGGTCTTTTAAGGCGATATAAACTTGCCGAAAAAAATTGAATTTGCCCATTGCCCACAAGTTCTTTTTCCAACATATAAGCTCATGGAAAATACTTATATGATGTTATAAACAGAATTTGTGGGGAAAAAAAATCATTTTACCATGAAATCATGTTCGACGATTGAGAATTCATGAGGAAAAGTCCCTTTTTGTGGCGACTCAATGTCGCTGCAAAATTGTGCCGTATGCATGTCTTGGAAAATAAACTACCTTTTGCGGCGAGTTAATGTCGCGGCAAATAAGTACATATCTTGAAATTTCCTGGGTCACAATTATTTTTAATCTCCACCATTGGATCACTTAGATCCCTAATCCCCTCCCTTATTTCCACTAATCCCTCTCGATTTGACTCTCCCTCTCTCAGATCTCTCTCCCTTCTATTCTCTTCTCTGTCTCTCTATCTAGACTAGGGCTCCGCCACCACCACCTTCACGGCACGACACCATGGTTGCCCACAGCTCCTCCGCGTCCCTCTCTCACTTTCCCCTAAGCCGATCAACCGACACTCACCCCCAATGCCTCCCTCAAGCCGACAACGTCGTCCTTCCCTCGCTGTGAACCTTCCACCATGAGACCCAACCAAGGCCCCCAACGCCAACAACCCAACTCCTCAAAAGGTAGCTTCAAGGAAGTCTCGTCCGTCCTATCTGATTTTCACCCAGGTACAGTACTCGCTCTCAATGTTTGATTTCTACATTCCATTACCAATTATTTGCGTAAATTCCAACTTCACAGCCACTTTCAATTGGAATTGTACTGCTATCTTAGTTTGTGTATATGTTCTTGGCAGACTGCACGTGATTATAATGGTAGAGTAAGCTGTCTTACAGCTAAGTGAAAATCTTGAAGATCGGCAAAAGGTGTTGCGTTTTGGTTGTGGTGTGGAAAAAAAGGTCATCCTGCTCTATTAGGTAATTGTTTAAAATACCTCTCTATACTTCCAATATGTATGACTGCTTTGCCAATTTCCGTCCCTGTAAAATATTGGGTTTCAATGCCATATGGATTGTAGCTCTAATATGAATGTGGACTTCCTAAAAAAGGCCTTTGACTGAGAATGATGCTGCCGACTCACACCCGATGTGCAGTTTGAGTTGGTCAAGCAACCATAGCTGGTACCACTTTAAATGGACAGCACCAAGGTTAAGGGAAATTGTGGGATGCTAGACTCTGGGTCTTTGTTAAATATAGATGAATAATTAGGCATGTAAAAGTGGCTCAAAACAGTTTGGGAAAGTGCATGTTTATCTGGTCCATATGTTTTATGAAAATATTAGTTGATTAAACTAAAAAATTATAACAAGTGTGCTTTTAGCACTAAGTTGGACATCCAAGTCCAACCAATGTTGGTTATTCTTGTCTGAGATCATATGATATGTTGTTGTCTTTATGGTCATGTGCCTAAATATATTTATCTCAAAATGTGTCCTCTAGTAGTTCAATGATCAAAGGGTTGCAGTTTGGTAGATGCCTTAAGTAGTGACAGCGAACATATAGGGAGATAACTGTATGTGGTCCTCTACCAAGTTGTATAGCATATATTTTGTGTTGGGAATATATAACTTGGTATCCCCATAGTCTCTATCAGCCCTCTCATGTGTGGATGAAGAGGATATTTGTACTTGGGCTTATGTTTTAGATTTCCTTTTGGTATTAGAATGTAGTAGGTCTTTCCTTTGTATACGTCCTGTGTACTTGGGCTTATGCCTATTCTTGTGAATACTTCAACCATTACAAAAGTGTATTTGGACAAGGGTAAGTTACGAACATTTTACAACTCTGAAGTAGAACCTTGATTTGAAAATTTTCATATATTATATGTTTTGATATGGAGGTGTTTTTAAAATGAAATCAATAGTTTGGTCATCATGTGTAAATAGCTTGATATGCTAGGGGTTTCAATGTAAATAGTTTGTTGCACATTCTCCCTGATGTCATCAACCTATATTAGATGTGAGACACTTTCTTTTTACCTTTTTGACAGACCTTGTGGCAACATTATACTGCAGAAGCACATAAGAGCAGATTACTGTGTGTGTGCATGGGGTCTTTTGTAGTTATATGTTTCTTCATATATCTTTTCCTCCTTTTTTTGTGCAAAAATGTGTTAGGTTTATGTTTGTTTCCTCTGTAATGCAGGGGTATGCACTGCTTTGTGTGGGCTTTCCATCATCTAACCTTGAGGTGGAAACACAAGACGAGGATGAGGTAAGACAAATAGTTACAATCATTTGATTAGATAGAGTACTAACCGTACTTTTGGATGTAAAAAAGGAATTGGAATTATTTCTTTGTGCATTTAAATATGTAAACTAAGTGCTTGGTGAGTAGAGTTTAGGACAGAGTTGTATTTTACCACAGCATGTAATTTCTGAGCATAAAAAAGTAATGAGCAGTTTAGTACTAGTAGAGAATGCTCTAACATTAGTAGCAATTGCAAATTCACCTACACCCTTCACTCATTTTGCTAGAACTCTTGAGGCCTCATCTTGAAGTCCTTGGAACTTAACTAGTCGGAGACGCTGTTGTGACAGGAATGTGGCTAGGTGAAGGAACTTATAAGTTGATAGATGGAAAGTGCTAGTGTTAATTTTATTTATCATATACAAGTTGAATGTTGTGTTTGTTTGGCTGCATTTAGATAGGTAAGAAATCCTTGCTATCATATTATGTTCTTCTATTGTGACAAATTATGTACTCCATCTTTAGAATAAATAATGTAAATAATGTTGTCCATTATTGAACAAGTCTTAGTATCATTTACTTGCCTTTTCAAAAAAAAAATTTTCTGAAAAAGCAAGAAGAACCACATGCATGTAGGTAAGAAGAGTTTGGTCAGTTTCTTGTATTCATCTTTTGTACTTGGTTACTCCTATTAAAAAATCAAGAAGAACCTGCATGCATTGTAAGTTTTCTGTTTTCCTCATATCGAGTTCTATCGCTATTTTGATTTGTGATTTTGTTGTGATTTTTGGTTAGACACTTGTGCGTGTTTTCGTGATGGAAGAACTGAGGTAAATAGTTCTGGAAATAGAAATTTGAAATAGTTCTTTTTCCACATGAATGTTCTTATTAGTGTCAAAGCACTAAACTCTTTATTGCTCTTAGGTTCTCATTGGGAGTTTTCTTTAAAACATGTTAGCATAATTTTAGTTCTTTTTTTGAAAATGTTATTAGTGTCAATTTGAATCTCCAAGGTTTGTATATAATTTTTTAGCTTATGTTAGACAATTTTTTAATGTCATTTTTGGCTCATTCTCATCTTTTTTTGCTTTTACAATTTTTTTTTTCTGAATTCTTTTAGCATTTGCCGCGAAAAAAACTCGCGGAAAATACCTTTTTTTTGCCTGAAAATGTTTTTTCCACCAAATGTTCTAGTGGCAAATACTAATACCCACCAATACCTCTCGTGGCAATTGCTCCTATTCCCACGAGCATAAACAAAAATGGATATGCTTTTGCGGCGAACTTCATTGGCTCTTACCGCGAGAAGTGTCATGGGAAAAGATACGTATTAGCCATGATTTAAACCTTTTGTGGGTTATAATATTTTTTCCGGCGAGTTTTATCCCACAAAAAGCCTGCTTTTTGCCCCAAAACTTCTTCTTGGGAAAAATCCATATTTCTTGTAGTGGCATTGCATGGGTTATAGGCTCGTGTAAAATAATATTGGAAGCCAGCCAATGAGATTTGCACGGTTTGAAAGCCAGCTAATGAGATTTGGAAGGCTTAAATCATTGCTCGGTTTGAAACTTTGCAAACCGATTGCAAATTTACACACTTAAGCCGAATATTGCGGAAACTATGCAAGCCGATTGCAACTTGACACACTTAAGCCAAATTGTGCAGAAAGAACGACATGTCAGCCATTAAAACTTGGCTACTATATTATTAAATAGATTAGCATTTTCAGTCTGTTTTTACAGCTTCGCAACTATACATTGTACAGAGCAATAGACACTATAGATATATATATATCCATATTGTTCTGAAAATTAAAACCATTAATTATAATGTGCATGCACAACACATCAATGATCTCCAACCATATATAAATCCAACCCTTAACCTCATGATCAGCTTATATATTCCGCTTCCATCACCCCTGATGATCACTACTATTTGTACCTCGTCCCAAGTACTCTTACATTAGAGAGAGAAAAAAGTTAATATAAATTTTTTCGTTGGAAAATGATCTTCATAGGTTCATAAGCAAGCACTATTGTTATGTCTTTCTTAAATAATACCATAGTCACTATTAGGTATAGATGGTGTCAAAATGATCTTAAAATTTTACAAGATTTAAATTGTCCCATTGCTCAAGTTGTTAATAAAAATATGAGAGTTGTGGCTTGGATGAAACCATGTAGAGGTAAGTATAAACTTAATGTCGATGGTAGCTCGCTCGATAATCCTGGCTTTGGGGGTGGATGAGATGTGATTAGAGATCATGGTGGTCGTGTAATTGCTGGTTTCGCAACTCACTATGGGCATGTTTCCAACAATGTGGATGAAGGAAGAGCTTTATTTGAGGGGTTAAAATTGGCTCAACAATTGGGTATACGAGACATAGAGGTGGAGTCAGATTTTGAAGTTATTGTGAGATGAGTCGAGGTTGGCAAATGTAACTTATGGTATTTGTGGGATTATTGGGATGATATAAAGAGGTTGCTTTCTGAATTAAATTGTTTCATTCATCATATTTATAGAGAAGCTAGTATGGTTGCGGATTATCTCGCTAAAGAAGGTGCTTATAATAGGTGTAAGTATTTTATTGAGTCTGACATTGGGAGGGGGATTCTTAGAGGCTTATTACGGATGGATTATTGGGGACTTCCGTATTTACGGATGTAATTTTTTGCTTTATCTTTTGAGCCACTTGGGTTTTCCCTCAGGTGATTGTTTTGTAACCACAGTTTTCATCTACCATATGTGAGGGTTTGTTTTAATAAACTTGGGACGGGGTTGCTATGAGGGTGGCTACCGGCTCTTCTTTGAATAAAAAAAAATTGATCCATTGATCCCTTATAGATAGAAGCTTACAAACCATCAAGTTTAATTTCAAAAATCTCATGCTAAAACTAAGCTAAGATGATCAGTTTAAGTTTTCAACCTCTGATCTCTAAACAATATAATCAAGTTAATCAACAAAAGCCCAATCTAGCTAACACGAGATCATCGAAGTGATTTTGGCTCCATATATATAATTTATTGATGATCAATAATTAATGGGTAATTACTAATACTAAAAGTGGTTGATAAATTATGTGGAAAGTAATTTGCCTTGTACCAGGAATATGTGTGTTCCCAAAGTAATACGTACCTTTTTTCTTTTCAGAAAAAAGAAATAGACATTATAATAAATACAAAACCTCCCCACCTTTTTGTTCCCATCTGAGCCCAACTCTAACATGTCCTAAGAGTAAAGCCCTACATATTAGATCATGTCCAAGTCCAAGTCGACCAGCCCACACCTAATTAGTAGGCCTGCTTTCACCTAAGGTTAATTTAAGTATGTTTACTTGACATCAATAAAGAAGGAGCAACTCACTCTCAGCACTTCACCAACCAAAATCATCAACAACATTTTATGTTCCAAGGGAAAATCTCATTAAAATAGGCCATGCAAAAAAGAAAAGTGAAAAAAGGAAAAAAGGTTATACTAGAGTGATCCAACGTAGGACAAACAAAACTGCTCCTATTTTACATCCAACAGCCAAGACTCACTAGAAGTTTCAGGATCTCTACACAATTTGTTTATTCTCCAAACCCAAAGGGCCTCCGTCTCTGTGTGTGTTTTGAGGAGAGAGATAATTTGACTTTACTTTATAAGGTATATATACCTACTACTACTACTATCGCTATGACATCTACAAAGCACTCTCAGCGTCTCTTATCCAAACCACCCCGCCCCCCCCTCCCCCAATGCTAAGCCCTAGTATCAAAGCTCACCCACACTTCCGCCGTTGCTTGGTAAGTTCCATTTCTAACATTCCCTTCCATACTCACATAACCCTTCTTCTTTTTCTTCTTGTATGTCTTTTGGTTTGGTTTTGCCTCCTTTGATTAACTTTTATGTTCCACATCTTTCCCTTGAATAGACAAATGATATGGGTTTTGGTTGGCTTTGTGGTTACTGGGAAAAATGCTTATCTTTTCTTGCAATTATTGATATCACTTGGTATCCGGTTGCATTTCATGTTTTATCCAGTGTGCTAAACTGATATTCGATTGCCTATATCTACTGTGGTCCCCCAAAATATTGCATCCATGGTTGAGATAATTGAACATGATGAATTAGATTAGATTCTTAAACATTTTTTCCTGGTGTTTATCATGCCCTACCATTTGAGTTCGTCTATAACTGCTTCATTTTCTCAGCAGAAAAGGAGCTGCTTCGATATGCATTTGACTATTTTATTTGGTCAATCATGTTAATTCTTGAGAGTGATCGCCTATTGTCAGTAAATGAGCCAAGTTTTGCTGGGAACAATAATTTCAATTCTTTAGAATGATTGCCTATTGTTAGTAAATGAGCTAATGTATAGGATTAGTTACTTTTATGCTTTGGTCTAGGTAACTACTGAGTACATCAATCAATCACTCACTCTTTGGATCAAGTGAGGCCACAAAATTAATTCCACACATGCATACATGGAATTGATCTGTCTACTGGGTGTATTTAGATGGGGAAATTAATGAGGAGATGCATATCATGTATCACACCCAATAGAAAAATTAGCAAAATTGATAAACATAATTTTATAAAAATGATAAACATAATGTCACAAACCAAACTCTACAAACCCAACTCTACAGCAGCCCAACTCTACAAACCCATCCCGTACAGATTTAATCACAAGAATTTCACAACAGGTCTCTAATGGCGTTATAGATTTCAAATTAACTCCATGCAGGAAAAAATTCTTGGATGCATCAAGAGTATCGGCAATATATTGGATCTAATATTCAATGAGTCTTTTTCAGGGAAAAAAATACCTTAATTCAGGATCTAACTGTCATATTCGGCAATTCTCGCTCCTCCCACAAATCGAGCTCTGCTTTCCATCTTGGCTAATGGTGGCATGGATCCTTCCGAAGCAGTCTTGGCATGAAAATATTTGAAGGATAGCTGTGCCGAATAGAGTGTAATTAAGATAAACAACAATTTCGATAAAACAAGCCATAAACCTTAAAAAAATTTTACAGATTGAAGACACTGGAAGAATTAATGAGATAGGGCTTGAGATTCTCTAAAGGTTACCTTATGATTCGGTTCAGCAAACGGCCTTTAGTATGATAATTGGTAGAAGGCGTCTTCGATTTGGGAAGGGAACATCGAAAGGAAAATAACAGGGGGAGGAAGATGATGGTGGGAAGCAATGGGAGAATGGGCAGCACGGGAAAGCAGCATGGGAAACCGTGAGGGGAAAAAATATATGTAAGTTTTATTGTGGCGTTTCTTCAAAAATCGTCGTAATAAATTCTCTTTCACGAAGAACATTGCCGACGAAAAAGATGTATTTTTGTTGCGGTGGAAAAATTGACGTAATAAGTAAATATGTCATCGCGATAAACATTTTCATTGTTCACCCGCGCTATTTTCATTTCTGCGTGGTATAATTCAACGATGACTTCGATTTAGTCGCAAAAAGTGACTTTTTGCATTTTTTTTTTTTTTTTTGTGAGGAATGTAAAAACACCGCTAAAAGCCTTTTTCCTTGTAGTGTGAGCTTGGGGAGCACGTGAGACTGAGGTGGCATGCGGTTGTAGTGTCTTACAATGGGGAAATACCTCCCTTGTTTCTGCGTGGTGCAACAGGGCACACTCGTCCAAGGTTTCAGTGGCTGGCATGGTAGTGATCAGAGAAAGGAGATTACGACGCGATGGCTTAAAGCTGTTGAACGTGCTTGGGGGGTGGTTGATTCATGAGAAACTTCGGAGGAGAAGTTCTTCTTTGGGGTGGCTTACGGTGGTTGCATGTGCGGCTCTCATGAGGAGTGCAACGGGGCTACTTCCGACAACGGAGTCTTGATATTCGGCATCGTCTGTTGCTGATGATGGTGCATGAGAGTGGAGGACGGTCGTGCAGGGAGGCTGGTGGTGTTGCAGCAGTGCGTGAAGATGGGGGAAATGGGCAGAGGCTTACTTGAAGGTGCAGTGCATGCTGCACAAGAGGAGGTCGTGCATGGAGAGAAGGGTGGTTGTCTATGGTGGCAGAACATGTGGAGGAGTGGTGCATGCAAGGGCTCACGGTTGGTGGAGATGGTGCACGGTTGTGGCGAGCGGTGGTGCAGCTCATGGGTGTCGTTCGTGAGGGTGCTGTAAAACAAAAAGAAAATAAAAACAAAAAGGATGCAAACCTGATTGTGGTTGGAAGACCCCACCTATAGGAGTAGTGAAGTTGAACACAGATGGTGCTATTTTCCATGACTATTGTAGATCAGGTACAGGTATGGTTCTTCGAGAGAGGGTGGCAGGGTGATCTTCAAAGCAAGCAAGCCAGAACATGAGGTTGATGATCCTATGGAGATTGAACTATTGGCTGTGCTGAGGGGACTTGAGATATGTCTTCCTTTGGGTATTAATGATCTTCAAGTCTAATGTGACTCCATGTTGGTAGTTCAAGAACTTAACAGAGAGCAGGAATCTATGTCTATATAGGGAAATTTGATTCAAGAGATAAGGAGGTTGATTTTAAGATTTCCAAAAGTTTCAATACACCATAAAGGTCGTATGGCCAATACTGTAGCCCATAGTTTGGCAAGACATTCATGGCATATAGATGATCTAGTGATTTGGTGGGACTCTTTCCCAGAGTTTGTTTCCCAAGTCATTTGGCATGATGCAATGATGTAATTCTTTTATGAGGAATACAACAGTTTCAACATTGTTTAGCAAAAAAATAAAAATAATAAAAATAAAAATAAAAAAGCTAGACAAATAATGAAGAATAGAATATTAAAGGTGTGTTGTGCACATGAAGAAGCATTACCAGATTAAATCACAAGTATTAAAATTAAACACAAACCATGCTTTACACCAATGTAAATCACAACTTGGATTTATGCCTCATAATCATTTTTTCATCTAAAACCAATAATAAAATAATAAAATAATTAAAAACATATTGGTTCTAGATATACAAAATATGTGATAATTCAGCTCGATCACACTCCCAACTAACATTTTCCTAATCCCTGAGCAAAATAATGAAAATTGAATGAGATGAATATTGCATAAAAATAGAAATCCAAACAAAAGCAATCAAACACAATAATGAATTCTCACAAAATGTGACACATGACTAGTCAACCCCAGGAGCTATATCCACCAAGACTGTCTTAACAATCTTTCACAAAGAATTGAGGAAAATCTCTTAAAACTCAAATCTGTGTGTATAGCTAAACGACTATGTGTTCCTCATTACTAGCCATGATTTATCCTAGGACTTTTCAACTTTAAGATTAATCATTGCTGATTCTAACTACCTCAAAGCCCAAGGGACTAGCAGTTTTCACGCCAACTCTATTTAAAGGTTGAACACTCAACCCCTAAAGTTTTGGGTAACTGTTTCTAGCCCTTTACTTAGGAAAGCTCACTAAGCCGCCTTTATCCTTGTTCTCTATTATTTTTCAAATCTCTTTTTTTTTTCCTTTTTCTTTTTGGCATGGCTCGGTAGTCCTATAGTTTACTTCTCCTATGTTAAATCAGTGAACAGTAATGAAGAACCCTACAAGTGTAAGCATGTGCAAAATGTCCTTTAAAACTTTCCCTTCATTCTGTATAAATCTTGCCAAGTCTCATCTCAATAAATATAGCATCTAAGTGTTTCAAGCCACGCATCAAACAAAATATGATGCATAAAAAATTATGCTCTATGCTCAAGCTTGAAAATAAATCTTCACAAAAATAATTCCGCTCAACCACTCCACCAAGATGCTCAAATTTCACAAAATGCTAGAAATAGAGTGTGTGTCAATCATGTGTGTATTAGTGCATATCGCATTAAGGCAAAATTATGTTTTCCAGTGGACACACGCTAATCACAATTTTTTTTTTAATTTTTTAATTTTTTTTTAAACATAGATTCGCACAGTGGGGAAACGAACCCAGGACCTTGCGCCTAACCCACATATTCCCAAGTTCATCCTTACAAAATGCAATTCCCTCCTCCAATGGAACAATGCAGTGTCCTCAATGCTAACAAAGAAGAAAAGCAATGTAAAGAGAAACAAACAACGTAAAAAAAATAAAAGAAAAAATAAACAAACAACACAAGAAATAAACAAAGAGAGTAAAAAATAAATAAATAAATAAACAAAGAGAAGCAATAAAAGAAACAGCACTCAAAAATCATAAGGAAAAATATGTAAGCGAGAGTTGTAAAGAAGAACTTCCTTACCAGGTGTGAAATGCTTGGGATGAATTTTTTTTTATCATGCAAAATTTTCACGCGTTCCTTTGCCAGCTTAGCGTTGTCATAGGCATCTCGACAAGCTTCATCCAATTCATTGACCTGTAATTTTTCTCAACCCTGAAGTTGTATCGAGTTGAATAATTGCTGTAAAACCTAGACCCGACAAGTGTCGTAAAACCTGGACTCGCCTAGGTCCCGATTGTGCTGTAAAGTTTGAGCTGACTAGGTCTGAGGAAATAGTGCGGCAAAGCCTTGAGCCTTCCCCCAGGTCCAGACAAATGCTGTAAAGCCTCGAGCCCAGCCCCGGGTCCGGCCTAGATCAACTTTTGCAGAGATTTGAATGCTTTGGGTTTCTATTTAAAAGACCATTTTCACCCTTCGAAATACACACAGAACAATTTCTCATATTGCTCATTGACCTAGTTTCTGTTTATCCAGAATGATACCATGGCAGAGCAACATTCTTCCAATGATGTTCCAGATTTGAATCAGGAATCATTTATGCCTCAACCACTAATCTTTTCTCCTGAGGCCGTCAACGCCAAGATAGGAGTAGAGATGTATTTTTCTAAGAGGACTGATGCTGAGGTTGTTGTAGGATTTAGAATGCTTAGTGCTCAATATGTTGCCTCTATTACGACCATGTCTCAGAGGTTACTGTCACCTGTGAGTGAGGTTGATCATCTTAAAAATCAAATATCTGAGTTGCAACAAAGGCTTGCTAATAAAAGTAGAAAGAACAAAAGATTAAAGCAAGAAAGCAAGGAGTTGAAGAAATTTGTGGACTGGTACGCTAAAAACCTGCAACCACGAATAGAGGAGCTGGAACGAGAGAGAATAAATACAAAGTCAACATCAGTAGTTAACAATAGAGGTTCAGTGTTTACAAAAAACATAGGGATAGTCTGCAGTTAATCTCGCTGGCTTAGCTAAATAAAATATGCATCCAGTAGATCTTATGCATCCAGCATATCTTGTAATCTGATAGCTTGTCTTGTTCTCATTTCCATCTCTATAAAATCAGTCTTGAGTTTCATCTCATTTGCATCAAATCTTCTTTGCTCTCTGAAATCCATCTACATTCTCACTCTTTAAGCTTTTTTTTTTTAATGGCTCAACAATTTTCTTCCAACAATCCCCTTGTTCACTATATGGGGTATTCTACATTTCGGCCACCAATTATTTCTAAATCCACCATAGGTGCCATGATGCAGCATGAGAATAATCTGACTAACAAGTCAGATGATGACACCATTTATGAACTTGTGAGTCTCGGTACTCGATACTCATCATCCATTGTCGCATTTTCTTGGCAATTGCAGTCCAGAACTCGTGAGGTTGTAAAGTTTAACCAGAAGATTTATGAACTTCAACAACTTATTCATGAGTCTAACAAGAAAATATGAGACTTAAAGCAGGTGAATAAGGATTTAAAATCCTTACTTGTCTCTTCATTTCGACTTCCTACTCCTTTAGACAAGGATAACATGTTGATATATGAAGAGCAAGAGTGCTTGAAAAATAAGGCTAAAAGTCTCAAGTTTTGTAAGTCATTTGAGATAATGAAATAAAAATGTTTAATAGATATTCATGTCGTGCATCATCCTTGTCTATCTCTAAGTTGTGTATACTCATTTTAGTGCTAGATGCAACTCTACGCAATTTATTTGAACTGTCTCTCACCTAAGACATGAAACATCAGTCCAAATAGCATAAATAAAATTCAAACGATGAGTAGTAGGAGTTTTTTTTTTTTAACTTGTTGAAGGAGGCCTAATTCACGCACACAAAAACGAAAAGAAAAAGAAGATGGACGCAGCACGTCGTGGAAAAAAAAAAAAAAAACAAAGAACAATGCACTTGAACGTGCTGGGCAACTCACATGCGACATGTAAAGATGGGTATTGAATAAAGAAGAAGATAAAAAGTCTATGGCCAACTTAAAAGAAAGAAGAAAAGGAGAACTCAACATGAAAACAAATAAAGGAAAAAAAAAACCTCAAGCTCTCGACAACACCTGCACGCAAAAGACAAGAATTAATGCACCCCTAAAATTAATGCACCCCTAATGAGCTAGGGGTCAGCGAATATAAAAAAAAAAAAAATGAAAATAAAGATAAAAATAAAAATAACGAGTTCAAATTTACGCCAAGCAACTATTTTTCGGCAACGGCGCAGAAAACTTTACCCACTCAAAAATGAGCAGCACAAAGGCTCTCCCAAGTGCAAGAGGGTGTCGCGTAATAATTAGGAATAAAATTCCTAGATCATCTCCTTAGGAAAAGTTATTTAAATCAAATTCGTGTAAAATAGTGAAAATATTTACCAAGAGAAAATAAAAATAAAAGTGGTGATATGTACAATGGATGGAAAAGTGCAATGGAAATGAAAAGTTACTGGTCATGAGCCAGATTCATTTTGTTGGATTTGAGTGTAGCGATGAAAAGTAAGATTGAGTTGCATGACAGTAAATTAAAATTGCGGAAATTAATTAACTGGAATTTAAAGGAACAAGAAAAATAAATGACATCACATTAAATAAGTAGGAATTAAAGGTGTAAGGAAAATAAATGATATTAATTTAAATGAGCAGGAATTAAAGGTGCAAAAAAAATAAATAACATTAATTTAAATGAGCATGAATTAAAATAAACACTTTAAGGATTGCAATAACACATCATAAACTTCAAACTCAAATAAAATAAAAATAAAATTGGAGATGGAGGCTACAGGTGAAGGAGGAAAGCTGGGGAATAACAGTTGGACCATTAGGCTCTCAACTGCATTGCCGTATTCCCTCTCTTCACCTTAGCTTTCTCCAAAAATGAAAAAAAAATAAAAGCAAGCTAAATTACACTACTCCTACTCCTACTCTACTCTACCCCCAACTCCTACTGGTTTGGTTCATCCGTTTCAGCCCCTTATATAGGCTTGAAATAACACTGCAAATAAGTGCTACTTTCGGCATCCCATGTCCCATGTCTTGTGTCCCTTGTCCCCCACTTAGAAAAATATTCTCGAGCGCTGAAAACTCCTTTCTACTTTGCATCCGTGCTTCTAGAGTGAAAAGGAAACAACCAACTATTTTTTTTTCTTTGCTTTTCGTCTGGTTGCCTTTTAGCCCATGTCCATGAGTTTAGTAGGGTCTTTCTTTTTATTTCTTGTGGCATCCACCGAAAATGAATTTTTTTTTTCTTTTCTTCCATAAGTTGCGTCTCTCTTCTACGCAAACCAAAAGCTTCTTTTTATTTATTTTTTCTTTTGTTCCCTGCACATGGGTTTGCGTCCTGGCAGTTTACTTGTAGTTCTTCAAAATGAAAATTGCTGCGTGACCCCATGCACCGCCATGAGAGAGCTGGATCAACTGCAACTAGGACTCGGAGCTGGACATCGACGGAGATGGATAGCTGAGATGAATTCTCGGACAAGCTTGGAGGCGGAGCATGTGAGACTGAGGTGGCGTGCGGTTACAGTGTCTTACAGTGGGGAAATACCTCCCATGTTTCGGCGTGGTGCAATAGGGCACACTCGTCCAAGGTTTCGGTGGCTGGCACGGTAGTGATCAGAGAGAGGAGATTGCGACATGGTGGCTTAATGCTGTTGAACGTGCGTGGGGGGTGGCTTTAAAAATCATCTGCTAAATTAAAAGCACGACTTCAAGACTTGAGGCCAATTGAGAAAAAAAAGGAGCTATTGTTCACAGTGTACCATCTTACATTTAAGATTACCATTGGAATGTCTCCATACAGAATAATTTTCGGTAAGGCATGTCATCTCCCTGTTGAATTTCTTTTTTAATTCCTATTATTTAGTTAGATATTTTCAGTGTTTAATTCCCACCATCAGATCAAATTTAGGTGAAGGATTAGGATTTAATCCTAAAAATCCTAATTTCCCTCCCCATTTCCTTTTCTCCCTCTCTCTCCTCCCCCCTCTAGCAGACACCCTCTCTCTCCCTAATCCCATTATTCTCTCCAATGCCTCCCTGTGCCTCCCGACGTAACCCAGCTGTGCCACCATTGTCGGCACCCTCACATCGTTGCTGGTGACCTGTCATCGCAGATCTCTCTCTCCCTTCCTCTCCTAGCCTCAACCCCGAGATCCCTTCCTTTCCCTTTCGGTTTCCTAGCTGTGCCACCGCCATGGACACCGCTGCTGCCACGACCACACCATGCCGAGGCTGCCGCCAGCCCTTCACCACCAAGCCTCGTCGCAACCATCTCTCACACTGTACCAGACCGTGAAGTCCAAGTCTTGTCGCACCCCTATGCCACCATCGTACCCCAGCCAGCCTGAGGCCTTTAGCTCCCTCTCGGCTTCTTCCTCCACCCATGGCTCTTCCACCACAGCATGCTACGGCCACCCTCTCCATCTCCTTTCCAAATCTCCTTAGCCATTCAAAATAGCCCCTATTGTAGGTCACGACAGTGACCACCAAGGGGCAATCACCGCCCAAACCAATGACTGTTCACACCACAGAACCTTGCTAGGCAGCAAGTGACGCAACGAGTCAGCCTCGACACACGGTATAATTCCTATTCCTTTCCCTCCATAGTTATTTTATTGTGAAACTTGATTGGCATTGTGGATTGTGTTGTTGATGTGAAGTGATGAGGTTGTGTAGCTGTGAAATGGCATATGCCACTGGAAGTGTTGGGATGAACCATGCAGTTTGAATTGTTGTGTGAAGTGATTGGATGTGGCGTAACCATGATGTGGTTGTACATCATGTAGATCGAGTGAAGTGTTGGGATAAGCTATATAGTTGGGCGAAGTGTATGGAGTGTCATGTTGGTTGGGTTTGAGTTGGACGTTAGTGCAGTTTGATGTAGTTGGTGTTATGGAAGTGTGCTATGAAGTGACAGGGGTTGATTGTAGAGTTGTGCTATGAGAAGAATGGGGTGATTTGGTAGTTGTGCAGTCTCTGGATGCCATATGAAGTGATGGGATAGTTATGGGATCACAGTGTAGTTTGGAAGTGGTTGGGGATTGGGTAAAGTGTTGGGATAGCTATGTAGTTTGTGAAGTGGGATGATGTCAAGTGATGTGTTGGGATTGTGAAGGTTGGGGAAGACTGTGACGCATGATGATGGTATGTGTTTGAGTTGGATATTAGTGTTGGTGTATGAAGCATGTTTTACACAAGCGGACATTTAGTGGATTATATGTTGATCTTAGGTGATAAAAAGGGTGAGGCACATGTGTAAATTGGTAAAACACATGTGCCAGATAGATTTACTGTATGTAATGTATAATTTTTCTTAAGCATGAGTACACGATGATTAAGCTTCAAGGTTGGCTTAAAGTTGTATATTATGCATGGTTAAGATTACGGTGAAATGTTGGCGTGGTTATGCAAGAATGAAGGAAGAGATGTATATATTGACTAGGATTGGGTTATATAACTTGGTTGGTCTAAGTTATGCATCAGGATGGATGGTTTGATGGAAGAGTGTGATGAAGATGACTGTGTGTCTTCACCTTAGAAGTGAATCACGGAGGTTCACTTTAAAGGATAAGAACATGGAGAATAATGTTGTGTTTGGAAAGGTAACCTCAAGTGGGTCCCAAGCTATGGGTTTGAGAATTTAGAAAACGTGATAAAGGAAGTATAGAAGATAGACTTGGATAGAAGAGTATGTCTGAGTGAAGGAAGTCTAAGTGGAGGATAGTCTATGTATTTTCTAAGTTTAGTTACTTATGCACTTGAATAGGGAATGACGTTAAGGTTATACATGCATGTAGGTTGCCATCAAACATGCACATGAATGGACTGCATGAAACGGGAATGGCATGGAGTCCAAGTAAGTATTATGTTCATACTTTTATAAAGTTTTCTAAATGATATGAAATGAAAATGAAACATTTCTCTTCATGATGCTTTATGAAATGAAAGGATGTTTAGGAAAGTATGCTAAGTATAAGTGTTTAAAGGTATATGTAAGTAATGACCCTCTTTGGCAACCCCTATTTATGCACTCAAAAGTAATAGTTGTATGCATGTGAATGGATGTTATATGTAGTATCTATTGTCTATATTTTCCTTGAAATGAAATGTTGAGGTTTATGCTTGATGCTTTTAAATGATGTTTAAATGATGAGATGAAAGTGTTTTTAAATGACGCTATGAACTGGTATTTAAATGAGGCTATGAAATGAGTTTTAAAATGATGCCATGAAATTATATTTAATGATGATGTTTACGCTTATGCTTTTAAATGATGTTTATGAAATGAATGGACTGATGACTGAAATGAATGAAAAGGAAAGGACTGAATGAATGAAAGGAAAGGAAAGAAAATGAATGAATGTTTTTAATGTATGCAAATATGTAACGACCATGACTGAATGAATGAATGATTGTACCATAAGACTGGGCAGATTGCAATGCTGGGTAAGTAGTACTGGTAGTGCACCCAGTGCTACCCCCTGACTGAAATGGATTCCGAACCAGTGGCCATGAGCAGAATCCAAAAGTGATAAGAATATTTGAATGTATGAATGCTTTAGTTCTTTATGAATGAATGTACAAGGTGTGATAAATGTTTTATGAGAAAGGAAAACCCTTTTTTTAAAAACCCCACCTTGTAATGTTTTCAAATGAAATGAATGTTTTATGTAAAGTATGTAGATGAATGATGAATCTGTGAATGAAAACCTATGTGAATATATTTTTACAGTATGAAATAATGCTTACTGAGTATTTGACTCACTTTAGTTTTTATGTATGTCTGTCTCCCTCTCAGGGACAAAAAGAGGAAGAAGCGTCAGGACAGACATGGCCCAAGGGAAGTGTGATAGAAGCCTACGCAGTTTTATGTAATGTATGAAAGTAAGTTTTATAAAACGAATTTTAAATTTAATTTAATGATTTCCGCTGCAAAACTCTCTCTTATATTTATAGAGTAGAGTTTAGTTTTTAACTTAGAATCTTTTATATCCTGGGAAGGAAAGAGAAAAAATCTTAAAAGGATCAGTAATTCTCATCTCATTTTCTAAAGTCCCACCACAAGGATAGGTGTTACATATACCCATAATGCATCATTGAGTCTCAGTGACTAATCTATTCGAGTTGGGTTAACCGTTTTCTATAATATCCTCTTGATTTTCCTATTAGGTATCTCTACTTGACCACATGTTTTTGGGTGATAAGGGGTGATAAGGGGTGACAAGTTTATGGCTTGTACCATATTTCTTCATTAATTGCTAAAAAATTCTATTGCAAAAGTGTTTTCCTCCATCACTAATAATAGCATGTGTGCCAAAGCATGCAAAAATATTTTCCCTTAAGAATGTGAGGACAACTTTATGATCATTACTTCTACAAGAAACAACCTCTGCCCACTTAGACACACACTCCACTTCGACAAGGATGTAAAGGTTTCCAAATGAATTAGGGAAGGGAACCATTAAATCAATACCTCAAACATCAAATATTTCAACAATCAGCGTAACACCCCACCTAAAAATTCCCTTACGACTTGGCCTTAGCACCCATGATCCTAGCTAGTATAAGTTGTGATTTTTGAAGAGAGAAAATTTTTGGAGTTTGAGTTGGCAAAGGAGGATAAATTATCAATTTAACTAGTATTTTTAGAAGCTTTTAGTGCTTTATTTACTTTGAGGTAAGATGCAAAGAGGCCAATGGAAGAATGACACATGACATGTTGATGGGCTAACCTATTCGGTTAAATGTTGGATGCATTTAGAGAAGGCCTAAGAATGGTTTAATAAGGGCCTTAGTTTATTAAGATGAGATGGCTAAAGATAGACACAAAGACCTTAGGCCCCACAAGATGAGATGGCTTTATGGCTAACTTGGGAGAAATAAGACTTTAGGCCCTACATGATGGACATAAGACTTTAGAGCCCTAATTCACTAAGGATGTAATGGGCTAAGGATAAGATGTTAAAAATCCTTAAGCCTAACTTGGGAGATATAAAGTTTTATGCGTTTCTTGGATGACACTAGAAAATAGGCCCAATGTAAAGGACATAAAGCCATTGGGCCTAACTTGGTAAGAGTAAAGGCCTTTGGCCCAACTTAAGAAACACCTAAAATTAGGACCCAACCTAGTAGGCCTTTGAGTCCATGGATAGGCCCCACAAATATGGACATAAGGTCCATATAATAACCCACTCCAAAGCCCACAACCAAGGCTTGCACATTTGGCCCAACAAAAGTCCAAAGCCTTGTCTTTTATTTCATTCTTCCAATTGGATCCCACATACACCATACCATGGGTTTTCCTTAACCAAGATGAACCACATGCCCCTAGCATTCCATCCCAACCATGGTTAAGCTTCTAACTTGAGTGAAGAAGCTCTACTCATCTCACACCATGATTTTTGCATAGTTTTCTTTAAATTATTTTTCTTCACATTTATGATCTGACATTTTTGGATTTTTTAATTTTTTCTCATCATTATTAGTAGGGCTGAGCAAAAAGTCCGATGGGCCGATGAACCCGTGCAACCTGAGTAGATCCAACCCGATAAAATCGGGCTAACATAACAATCGGTTTCAAAACTATCGAACTCGATGAATTTCGGTGGAACCCGTCTATTAAAACCTCTTCACTTCTATATCAAACCCTAGCCCCCCCCCCCCCCCCCCCCCCCCCCCCCCC
>QEOT01002794.1:5845-29254 GCA_003123785.1 Pterocarya stenoptera | reverse complement strand
TCCAATGGCGGGCTTAGTAGTTTCTACAAGTTGAATATTAAATTCCAATGGATAAAGGTGCCTTCTTTTTGTTTGCTTGGTTGTCTCTTAAAATACAAACGGACGGTTGTTTTTAAAGGAGTTTAATGGTAGTTATTGACCCAAGGTATTGTAATGGTTGTTTGTCGAGGATTCTTTTCCCGAATTCTGCACACCTTACCCAGCCAGAAGTTTAACGGAAAAGCCTAAGAATGAAGGGCCGGAACCGAAACTAGTAAAGCAGTGTTTCAAGACTCCTGTTCCAGCTAAGGCTAGAAGCAAGCGCACGAGAACTGGTGGCTGAGTTTGGTCCCTTAGCTCCCCTTCGCTAACCGAGTCGTCCTCGAGTTCAACCTCCTCGACCTCTTCCTCGTCCCTTTCAAGTACTCGGCTCATATACCCCATGGCGGCCCAGAAGGTGGGACTGATCGAGACACCATAGTGGACAACAGATACCAAACCTTCCTTTTTCAATTAAAAAAATAAAAGAGAAACCCATCCGGCATTCGACCCGACCCACAATATTCGGGTCAGGTCGGTTCAACACTGTCTTGCATGGTTGGCGGGTCGGATCGGATCGGCCCCAAATCAGCCATCGGTGGCTCGGGTTGCAGGCCTAATTATTAGGCAACACTAGAAGGTTAGACTTAACCTAACCCATGTCAATTGGAACCAAGCCTTGTCAATGCCAACACAACCACCAATTGGCACCCTTGGTGCACCACCATGCACCACATCATCAAACCAGCCCCAAAACCCATGCCTCTTTCACCACTTTTCAAGGTAATTTCTACATCAATCAAACCTCATGATATCACCTAGAATGATACCTAGCAAGGGGCGAAATAGTCCCAAGAAATAAAAGCCAAAAACTCAACTATTCACCTAGGAAGATAGTTGAATTCAAACCGGCTGCATCTTGTTTCTTCAAAGAATTTATGCACCTAATTGCCTCACTTCCCCATGCCACCTCCCTTGGAAGTGATTCAAAGCACTTAAGTGAATGCTTACCCAATTATTACCCCAAGGCAGCCCAATCGATTGGCTCAAAGAGAGGCACTCACATGAACCACTTGGTTGAACCACCCCTCTTTTCACCTCTTTTATTTTCAGCTTGTGCATGATCACTTGGTATCCACTCATGCCTCTCTTGCTCACCTGAAAAAAGCTTCAAATGATGGTCATGATGACCCCAAATTAGATGAAGAGGATGGGACAAAAGAAGATAAAAACTCTGGACAACTTTGAAGGAACCCAAAACCATTGGTCATGGTTTGATTTCTTTGTGAATTTTTGTTTTATTTTTCTGCAACAATGCAGCCCACCGCACCTATGGGCTTCTTCTACCTCCTTTCCAAGGTTCAATCATGAAGATTCAGGTCATTATTCAGTTGACCAAGCCATAAGACAAAGCTGAAAATGCAATCAAAACACCACCTCCCACACACACCAATCACATTCACTTCCATGGAGCCAAAACCAACGCCCTCTCTCATCCTCGATTGAGTCCTATAAATACCTTCCCTCATCCCTCACTTCTTCACACAACTCTCTCTAGCTTTCCTTTGGTGTTCTTGAAAGCAAAGCATTCAAAGTGTGAGAAAGGGTTGAAACCGAGTAGCTTGAGTGAGGTCTTGGAGTGAGTTGAGTTTTGAGAGTTCAAGGGTGAAACACCCCACCTAAAAAGCTCCTTAGGCCTTGACCTTAGTAGTCTTAATCCTAGTTAATTAGGAGTTGGACTATTTGAGAATAAGAACAATTTTGGATACTTGAGTTGGCAAAGAGGACCGTATATTTTGAGTTTAGAAGAATTATTAAAAGATTCTAGTACAATATTAATTTTTGAGGAAAAATGAAATTTTTGGAGCTTGATTGGTTAGTAAAATTATTTTGGAGAATTTTTAGTGCTTTAATAATTTTGAGGATAAGAAGCCAAGAGGCCCATAAGGGAATGACACATGGCATATTAGATGGTTGCCACATTAATGGGCTAAGCAATTTGGGTTACATATTTGATGGAATTGGAGAAGGCCCAAATAGTGGTTTACTAAGGGCTCAAGCTTTTTGGATATAAACGCTTATGAGAGGCAATAAGATTTTAGGGCCCTAATGCACTAAAGATGTGATGGGCTAAGGTTAAGATGTTAAAAATCCTTAAGCCTAACTTGGGAGATATAAAGTTTTAAGCCTATCTTGGAGGACACTAGAAAATAGGCCCAATGAAAAGGACATAAGGACATTAAGCCTAACTTAGTAAGAGTGAAGGTATTAGGCCCAACTTAATAAGTATGAAGGATTGGAGAAGCAAGCCCATTAGTAATCCTATTAAGACATTTAGAACCTTAGAACATTTACAGGCCAATCCTTAGAAGGCTTAAAACAAGCCTCATAGGAGTTCAAGACTTGGTAGGATAGCCTTGTCACAAGTATGAGGAAGGCATAAGGCTGTTAGGCCAAACTTGGTATTGATTTGACCCATGGCCCAATTAGGTCAAGGTAAGCCTTTCAAGCTCCATCTTTGTGGATCCTGAGGTTTCCTTTAATCTCTCAAAATCTGGAAACAAGGCCCCCATTCATTCAAACCCAAAAGCCCTTGGACCATTTCATGGCTCTTTCAAGCCCACAAGGCCCAAAGCCTTGTTTTGTTCTATTTCACTCTTCAATTTGAAAGTACAATACACCATACCATGGGTTTCCTTAAGCCCATGTCATACCCTAGGTACCCAAATTAAGTTTTAAGATTGGTTAAGACTATTAATCAACTTACCCAAGATTAGTGATCTTTAAAGCATGTTTTGAAGCTTAATTTTCTTTCTTAATCTTTTTTAACCTTTTGATCTGAAATTTTCCTATTTTATTACTCATTTACATTACTCTTATATCATACTAAAACCCTAGATAAACCTCCACACTTGTCATTAGAGGAAATGACATATCAAACCCCAAAACTACACCAATTGGCACACGTGTGCACTTTGAGTGCATGGACTGTTTTGCCCTTAAGCCCAATCTTTTTATGCCTTTCTCTCAAGGGAACTATGGTGCTTAAACACCTCATAAGACCCCTATGAACCCAGACCAAGCCTTGGATGAGTTTGGTCTCAAGAACTAAACCAAAACTCCAAACCGATTGCACCTAGGAAGCTAGTTGGTTGCAAACTGATTTGGTTGAGTTTCATCAAACCATCTGCCCTTGGCCGAGCCACCACCCCATGCCACCTCCTTAACCACCCAATCCCCAAGAGGTCCTCATGGTAATCATGACCATTTGACTCAGATTTCCCACCCAAAGAAGACACAAAACTGAAATCTGTCCAAGGAAACCACCGTTGAACCCGTTTGCTTGTGTATGATGATTTTGTATTTTTCTTTCTTTTCTTCTACACCACGACCAGACCATCCTTCTTTAGGCTCAATGTAGCAACTGCAGAAGGGAAATCATGGTGGTTTAGGGTACTATTTTTGTCTGCACAATATGACACAAGATGATGGACTGAAATCTAGAAAATGCAATCAACACTCCACCTCCCACCTCCACCACTCACATTCACTTCCTTGGAGTCAAAGCCAACGTCCCCCTCCCCTCTTGAATCCTATAAATACCTCTCTCACTTCCTCATTTCTCCACACCTCTCCTTCAAGCCTTCTCTTGAGTCTTGAGAGCATTTCTCCCCCTTAGTGAGCAATAAAGTGAAACTGAGTGAAGTTCTTGAGAGTTCTTGAGTGAAGTTGTTTTGGGAGATTTAAGGGCCACAAAAATTGTAATTTTTCTTGCCCTTGATCTTAGTTTACATGTCAAGTTGAGGTTTTAAGTGTTCTTTTATGAATTTAGAAAAGGTTACCATCTTTGATTCAAAACCGGGTTCATTATTTAAGTGTTTAAATTGTTTTAAGTGGAAAGTTTAGCTATGGCATGTCTCAAGTATGCTTTGATATGATTTATTAATGTCTTAGAATGATCATGGAATGTTTGATTTTTGATTATAAGCATGCCATGATAGGTTTTAATTCCATCTTGTTTTGATCAACAAAATATGCATGGATTTTAAGTAAGTTTGTGGATTAAGGCATGAAGCTTGATTTGTTCCACCTAGACTTGATGATTAAGCATTTAGAAGATCTTGTGATTGGGATAAGAATGAAAATACATGTTTTGGGTGTATTTTGAAAGCATGCCTTGGTAATTTAGGCTAGGAACATCAAGCTTGATTATTGAAGGATTAATGAAGATTTAAGGTTTTTAGCAATGATTAAGTGTTGGGATGAACTTACTCACCAAAGAATTGACCTTTATCATATCATTAAGGACTATAGTGATTGTTTGTGACTAAAAATAATTTCATATGCATGCATTCATAGGGATAAATAGTTGAAATCACACTTAGGCATCAACTAGAGTGCATGCCACGGGTTGAGATTATTTGAGCTAGTTCCACTTTGAATTTTACAATTCTAAGAGTATGGATGGTTTTAGAATATAAAAAATATAAGGTCCATGAATTTTGGTTGAATTTGAGGTTTGTTTGCAAATAGTAAAAATTTAGGGCCTTAGTGACAATTTTTGATAGTTTAGGGGTATTTTTGTAAATACCTATTTCTGAAACCTTTTGATTATGAACGTCTTTCATAGTAGTACAAGTCCTAACTTAGTATGAATTTGATTTCAGTCGCTATGATATTTCCAAACTCAAGAAGTTTCTAAGTTAGCCTCTAACTTACACCTTGATAGATTATTTATGAATTATTGATAAATGTTTCATTCATATTTCAATTATCATTTTGAGCATAAAATATCATGTTATATGATACATTGAGTGCATACTTACATGACATGTGATATTTTCACCATTTTTTACATATTGCATCTATAAATGTCATTTTTGCATGAAAGCTTGCCACATATGCACATGTCATGAAAAACATTTTTCAAGCATAGCATGAAAATGATTTTTGACATGACCTAAAGGCAAGGATGGAGAATTATCCTAGTAGAACTCCTCTGTCCACTCTGGAGTGTTTAAAAATGGAGTGGTAACCCCTGAGTTGACGAAAAACAGTCAACAAGCTTTGAATGTGTTCTTTTTAAAGAACGTCGGAACAAAGTCAATATATTATGACACCTAATGTTGATGGGTGTACATGTTATGATTTTATATTATATTTACCAATTCATTGAGAACGAGTCTATAGATAACGTAGTTTCAACGTGAGTTGTATTACGGTGACCGGCAGGTACTCACAGTGCATATAATTGTGACGTTACCACACATTATGATGTTAATTATGAATTGCTAATAATGATGAAAGTTTATGATGAAGTTATGTTTTCAAAAATGATAGCAAAAATGTTTACTGAATGAAAACATGTGTTTCCATTTCTCTAAAATGTTAAGGAATTTGGATGGGAGACATGCATATTGATTTTTTTATATCTCATGCATTGCATATTTATCATGCTTCATGTTTAATTTATCTTTGTACAAGTTGGTTTTTTAACTTATTGAGATCTTGAGTAAATCTCACCCCTTATGGGATCACTTTCATTCCACTAGGAATGAAAGAAGTTGTGTTAAGACTCGAGGAGGACGAGATAGATGGAGAGCTAGACCTGCATGATTGAGGAGAGTCGGACCTTGAGAGAAGATTGGATTAAATCTTGATGTTTATAGCCCAAGTCCTCCATGCTTTAGAACTCATAAAGCGGATGATTTGACTTTAGATTATGCTACATTTGGTACTTTAAACTTGATGATCACTAATAAATTGGGATGTTTTTAGTTATTCTGGCATAAGTTATTCTTTCACCTTCATTTTAGCTACGATTATTGCATAATACTAGTTACATACTAGGATGCATTGCATAATAACTGTCATGTACGGGGGAATGAAATCTTGTGTTGCATGACTCGACGCTCTAAGTCTTCATTCCAACGCAAGCGGAGGTTGGGAGCGTCACAAAAGGCCACAACTTTTTTAAGTATTCTTGCCTTATCTCTTGTTGGGTGTTAGATTAACATGTGAGAATTCTAATCATGGCATAAGAATGAGAATTTGATTGATTTATAAAAGGTGTTACTCAAGGTGTTGCGTATCTGTTCAGATTTGGAGTTTTTCTTGAATAAATTGTTTTGCGATGAACTTTTGCCCATGAAATGTCTTGATGTGATTTTATAACATTTACTAATGTCTTGGGAGATTTATAGAAAGTTTTAATTTGGGGAAAACAACATGTCATGATAGGTTTATAATCCAATATCTTGTGCTGATCATCTAGCATTCGGTTTGCACTTGTATGAGAATGATCTTGGCATATCATGTTATATTTCCTCAAGGATGGCCTTATGAACCTCTAGGAACAAATTATCATCATGTTAGGCATTGAAATGCATGATTTCTTTAGGCTTTAAAACTTGCATTGACAAAGTGAAGCTTGAAACATCATGCATACACACAGTTTGAAGGTTTTTGGGTGATTTGGTGTTATTCAATGCCTAAGTATTGGGATGAACTCGTGTGGTATTATTCTAAGTTGTAAAATGTTCCAAGATCAGTTTTATTGATTTATATTTGATGAAAATTGATCACACATGCATGCATAGAAGCTATAGGTTTGAAATGAGATATATGCCCAAAAAGATGCATGCAATGTGTTGATTGATTTTGGCATGATTTTGGATTGATTCTTGCTATTCTAAGCTCATATATGAATTTAGAATATAGACAATATGAGGTTTGTGAAGTTTGGTGAATGTTGGAGCCAAAATGCAAATAGTGAAAATTTAGGACCTTAGTGGCAAATTTGCAAAGTATAGGGGCAGTTTTGTAAATACTGATTGGTGAACCCTCAAAAAAGTTTGTAAGTTAGCTTCTAACTTACTCTTACATAATTTATTTATGATTATTGTATAAACACCACATTCATATTATAAATGTCATTTTGAGCATGAAACATCATACGATACATCATTGAGCATTTGATTACTTGCTTACACGGCATGTGAAATTTTCACCATTTTAGCATATTGCATATATAAATGTCATTTTCATATAAAGTTTACTACATATGCACATGTCATGAAATACATTTTTTAAGCATAGTATGAAAATAAACTTTTTCACAACCTCAAAAGCTAGGATGAAGAATTATCCTGGTGGAGCTCCTATGTCCACTCTAAAGTGAGTAAAAAAGGAGTGGTAACCCCTAGGTTGACAAAAAATCATCAACGGGCTTCAAATTGATCCCTTTTAAAGAATGCCAGAGCGAAGTCATTTATGACACCTAATGCTGGTGAGTGCATACATTATGATTTCATGTTATGATCAATGCATTGGGTTACAATGTCTGCAAACAAAGACGTAGTTTCAACATTAGTTGTACTATGGTCACGGGCAGGTACTCATATTGCATATAAGGGAGCTATGACGATACCATACATTATGCTATGTTAATGATGACTTTAATAACAATGAAATGTTATTTTTTGAAAGCAATGAGGTATGAAATATTCTCTTTTGAAATGTTGTTTTTTTAAACGAGAAAGTGAAAAATGTTCTCTAAAAAAGAATGTGCGTTAAATCTTTTTTTGAAGAAGATGTTGAGGAATATGGATGGGAGACAAATACGGATTTTTCTGCATTGCATGCATCTCCTATTTATCATTAATCATGCATATCTTATCTCTGTGCAATTTGATTATTTAACTTACTGAGATTTCAAGTAAATCTCACCCTTGTAGACCCAGTATCATTCCCCCAAGAATGGTAGAAGTTGTGTCAAGACTAGCATTCGACGAACAAGATGAACCATTGGCTTCAGATGGTCGTTGAGGAGCTTGATCTAGAGAGGATGCTAGATTTGATTTTAACTTTCGTAGCAATGAATCTATATACTATAGAGTGGATGCAAGAATTAGTCTGATTATGTAGATTCTAGTTTATGGAGATTCTATCTTCCACATTATTTTGAACTAAAGTGGACCTCTTAAGTGAGGAAGTACCTATTTATGGTTTATAAATCATTGGGATGTTTAGTTCATTCTGACATCAATTATTTTTTATCACCCTTATTTTTGTTGAGATTATTGCATACTGCTAGTTGCATACTAGGATGCATTGCATATTAACTGTCATGAACAAGGGTATGTAATGTTGTGTTTCATGTACCGGCACTCCAAGTCACTGTTCCATCTGAAGCGGAGGTTAGGGGCATCATAGGGTGGTATCAGAGCAATTATGTCTTTGAGTAAAACTGCATGCCCTTAAGAATGTTTTGCTAGATTGTATATTTCAATCTTTAGCTTGAATAGGCTTGAATCTTGAAGATTGCAGCTCGGTCTGATGCATGTACATCTCAAGAGTTGGAAAATTAAGGACAGGTGGTGCGTGAAAGGCGAGAAAGGAATGCTGAAGGCTTTTGTGCCCACAGGGAGCAAGATCCCTTATTGGATGACAGACACGTTTTGGCAGACGCAATAATCCAAATGATGGAAACAATGAAGCAACAATAGGAGATTATCCTTAGGCAGAACCAACAACAGTAACAGCACCAGATAGAAAGGCAAGACAGAGCTGAGATTAGGGGTTGCGCATTTGAGAAATTCTTGATATACAGATATCCCAACTTCCAAGCAATGGAAGGACCCCCAAGTGCATACAAATGGCTACTAGATTTCGACAGAACCTTCAAGATCAGGGTTGTACTGAAGAGCAAAATGTATAGTATGCTGGCAATCTATTACAAGGAGAAGCGGGGATTTGGTGGGATACCAAGAGACAGTTGCTAGTGTGAGAGCTTGGTAACATAGCTGCCTTGACCTAGGAAAGGTTCAAGGATGAGTTTGATGATCGATTCTTCCCGGAATCGATGAAACAACAGAAGGCACAGGAGTTCACCACTCTAGTGCAAGGAAACTGCATAGTCGAACAATACATTGCAAATTTTATAGAGCTAGGAAGACTTGCTCCACACCTGATCGCCACCGAAAAGATGTAGGCTCAAAAGTTTTAAGGAGGACTACAACCACAGATCTGCAGTTACATAGCCAATTTTCGCATCAATAACTTATAGGAGTTAGTCAATGTGGCTGTAATAGCCGAAGCGGAGCAACCAAACGTCAAAGCTCAGATTAACCTAGAAGGAAGGGGGCTTCTCCCTTCATTGTGGGAGGATTTAATGTTAAATAGTGCAAGGAGTTAACAAAGGAAAAGGCGTCATTCTGCCCCACTTGCTACCTGTTGCAAATGTGGAAATGTCCACAGTGGAGAATGCAAATTTGTGTTAGGGGTATACTTTAAATGTGGTCAACCTTGCTATATGATTCGGGAATGCAAAATACACAAGGAGGCAGAAATGCCCTAACCCTAGTAACAAGCCGAATTAGAGGCCACCTGCCCAAGCCCCATTTTCGCTATTACCCCTAGAGAAGTAGACGATGAAGCACCAAGAATAGAGGAGACGGAATTCATTACTGGTATTTTCCCTTAGTACCCCTCTCTTTTATAGAAATTAGCCTTTTTAATTTAGATGCTAGGTATATGGTAGTTCTTAATTATGCTCTAGGTAATATCACGCTTTACGGATATACGACATGTGCCTTATTTGACTCTAGCACAACAAGGTCTTTCGTATCTGCGACGTTTGCAAGAACATGTACCTTACCAACAAAATCACTACCTCAAGCTATAGTAGTTACGATTCCTTATGCAAGTATAGTCGAGTGTGCCTTAGTCATTTGAAATTGCCCTCTAAGTCTAGATGGAAGGATTATGATGGCATACCTGATTATATTTAGTCTATTGGGGTTTGATTTGATATTAGGAATGGACTAGTTATCCAAACACTATGCCAAGATAGACTGCTAGAGGAAAGAGATTGTGTTTGACTCACCTGAAGTTGGTAGGATCCGTTATGGGAGGAACTATAAACGCTATTCCCCCTTTTGATTTCAGCTTTGCAAGTTAGAAACTGCATTGCTAATGGTGTTGTATCCTATCTAGCTTTGATAGTTGAATACTCTAGTAGAAATAAGGAGATTCAGGGGATACCTATAGTTGAGGATTTTCCTGAAGTTTTCGCAAATGACATACCCGGGGATACAATAGGGAGACAAAATTCATTATAGATCTAGAACCTGCCACAGATAGAACACCATACCATATGGCCTCATTAGAATTGAAGGAGTTCAAGGTTCAGATAGAGGAAAATAGGCAACATCTCAGCTTAGTGTAGGAGGGATTGAAGGAACATAGGTTGTATACCAAGTTCAGCAAGTATGAATTTTGGCTCAGAAAAGTGAAATTTTTAGGTCATTTGATTTCGAGTAAAAGAGTAGTAGTTGATCCTAGTAAGATTGAAGCAGTAGTGAATTGGCAGCATCCTACCAATGTATGCGAGGTCTGAAGTTTCTTAGGATTAGCTGGTTATTACCGAAGGTTTGTAGAAGATTTCTCTAAATTATTAGGACTTAGATGCGTGCTTATGTAAGATAAACACATTGTCGCTTATGCTTCCTGAAAATTCAAGAACCACGAGCAGAATTACCGCACCCACGACTTAGAGTTACCCGCCGTAATTTTCATCCTGAAGAGCTGAAGAACATTTTGTTACAACCCAACTTGACATGCGAGGAAGTTCCTATTCAATTATGGATTGGAAAGAAAAGGAACTTAGGATTGGGAAAATTTCTTTGGTGAAGGTGCTTTGGTGAAATCATGACATTGAAGAATCCACTTGGGAGAAGGATGATAAAATGAAAATCAGTATTGGCATGGCTCAAACCAAGAGAGTGGCAAAATGATCTATTCTAACTCCTAGGAACGTATGGAGATAGAGAGAAGAGCGCAGAAGGAGGAGGTTGAATGATATGTTAGACTCTTATTGGACTCAACGAGATAAATTAGAGTATCCCAGGACTCACGTTTTAGATCACGACGAGCAGGGTAATATTAGAACTAGGAGAGTATTGCCCCATGAGGAGCACCAGTGATTATGCCCAAACTATTATATGGTGGTATAGTATAGTTCAGGGTGTCAATCCACGTGGAGTCGAAAGAAACACTACAAGATGCAAGCCTAGGGAAAAGATTAAATGATATTATGACAAAAATATGAAAATTCTACCTAAAGCATGCAATTAAAATAAGATTAGGGCACAGATAAAAAGGCAAGTAAAGCTTCGGGCTTACATCAACAAGATCCAATACTCTAACTTTTTTAATCCAAATGAAATACACAATTAAGAATTATAGTACCAAATTCCTAATTGGAAGATATGACATTATATTCGTCCACTTTTTCAAATTTAATTCAACAATCTATTTTCCCTTTACAAACCACAGTTTTCATATATAAAAATGAATATCAAATCTAAAGATGACACTGTGTTCACAAACAATAGTGTAGGAAAAGATCACATCAATGACGTGAAAAACAACTGTTTAAGTCACAATCAGATGTTCATAATCCTATAGCTCAGCAAAATTAAACCATAGCAAGATTTAATATAATTGTATCAAACTTATAAAAATCCAAAACAAATAGAGAATTCAATCCTAGAATCTTAAACAATAAAACTTAATCTATGAACTGAAATAAAGTCAAAGTATTTTCACCAATCAATTTCTACCCTAGGCTTTACCCAAGATTTAGTTCTCCATGGAAGAACTAAAGAATAAAAATGGTATTTTTCACTTCTCCAGAACTGTGCCTCCTCCCTTCAAAAATCTTCTCCAATGATATGCTTTTCTAGGGTATAAAAAAACCCTAATGTTTTCCTGATTCCAACATAAAAAATGCCTAACTTTTAGGACTCACATTGGCAGCCACGTGTGTGCTTCAGGAGTCAGAATTTGGACATCCTTATCACATACAAATTTGTAGCCCTTTAAGATAGCTTTCCAACGCATCAAGAATCACATCGATTGGATGTTTGAGAGGAACGTTATGATGAAAACACTAAGGTATGTCCAGACTGTCTCCTAGCGTGCTTTGGACTTGGACTTCTTGTAGTTTCCTTTTGTGATATGTTTTTTTTTTCTTTTGATCCGAATTACTCTCAAACCCACCCTATTTGAAATTATCCTTCATTTGATATTTTGGAAAGTTATCCCAACGTTGAAGTCTTCTCATGTTGAAGCATCCTTGCTTTGTTGAAAGTCCACACGTCTGTCCACATTGAAAGTCAGCCCACATTGAAAATGAAGAGTCCTTATTACTTGAAAGTCTTGCTCAATTCAAAATTCATGCTTCGTTTAAAACTCTTGAGAATTATTCCAATTCAAAAATTCCTTTGAATTTCACTGGGCTTTAGCTATCTCTTTTATGGACTCTGAAATTAAACATAAAAAAGTGTTTACATGTATCCCAAAGTAAATAGAAACTAAATTAAAATATACAGATGAATTTCTATTATTATTATTCACATTTTAGCATTTTAGTCTAATAATTGGGTATTTAAAGTGCACTTTCGTGCACTCATCACACCCCCCCCAACTTGCATATTGCTAGTTCCTAGCAATTGCTATGTAAAAGAGAAGAAAGAGACAAGAAAATCACAAAAATAGGCCACCAATTTACACTTTCCAGATTCACATATAAAAACAATCTAAGGAATCTAATAGCCCATCAAGATCAATCCCCTATAGCAATTCATAGAGTGTGTGTGTGTTCTCCAAGACATAAACATCTTACCACTAACCATGACACATGCAACATCAAGAACGTTTAAAGCAAAAGATTCAACTCCATAACTCAGGGGTACAAATAGTGTTTTGTGTAAGGGCTCTCTCTATTGAGTTGACAAGTGGTGTACACACAATCACATGGAGATTTAGGTAATTATGAACAAGCAACAAGTAAACATTGATCTTATGATAGGAACACTAACAAATGAGAATTCAACCATTCTTTCCACAGGCTTACTTGGGATCAGAACGATCAAAACAAAAGGTTGTAATATGGCTTAGGTTAGGCTATATGAATAAAAAGGAATGAAAAAAAATGATTAAAAAACTTTCAAGTACATACCAAAGGAATCTTTTTAAGCATCTCAATAACTCACATTCCTCACGTGCTTCGTTTTCACGGTTCGACCAATCGTGTAAGTTTTAGTCTGTCAGCATAGCAAGAGTTATCACTCACTATGGTATGCGATTTTATTTATTTGATGTAGTTAGAAGTGTCAAATTGAGTTATGGTCTACACCATTAGACTCAGTTAATTATTTAGGATTTTATGGAGCAATAATTCCATTTTCAGCTTTCGAATGAAACACTTGTTCGAAAACGCATTTTGCTTTTTTTGAGACACTTCGGGATTGAATTTCATGAATTGCACAGTTAGGTTTGTATGACTATTTAGGATTTTATAGTGCAAAGTTTATGTTTCACTTTCCTGGAGTGAATAGGTTAGAGAAGTTTTATTTGGATACTTGGTAGGATCTTAGCCACACTTGGTGAATAGTATTGAATACTTGGCACAACGAGGAACCATGAGTTGGATTATGAAGGAATCAAAGTGTGAGATCATGACACATAAGCGAAAACCTATTCATTTTCATCTGATCAACCATTTTGTGCTAGACCAAAGAGGGTTTCAACCATAGTGAAACCCTAAATGGTTGGAATCCAATTGAAACCCCAAAAGCTAGGTTAAAACTAAAACCCTAAATGGTTTCCCCAAACCCTAAAGTTGGCCTCCAAACCCTATTTGACCCAATTTCTAGCATTATGTTTAATCACTTGATTAAATCACTTCTACATGTTATTAATTCCTTAAATTCATGTTATTACATCATTATCCAACCCTTTAAACCTTTTAATTTTGATTGAGCCAAGAAAAAATTGATTTTGGGCTTGATAGCTTCCCAAACCCTTTTTAAACCCCAAATGAATATATCTTGGTCCGAAAATTTTATGGAGTGTTGTTAACAAGTGTTTATGAATGTTCATTGAGGATTTGTTGCATGAATAAAGTTTTTGATGAAAGATTTTCTTAGATATAGAAACTTAGAAATTGGAAGTGGAAAAACAATTTCTATTTTGATAAAGTTTGAATATTTCGTGATTTAATCTTACTCCAATGGCTTTGATATTTTTATTTGATGCTCTTAAGCCTATTTTTCTATGCAAAAGGATTTCGGTTAGACCTAAGATTTGATATTTTCGGGTTAGATCCATGTTTTATTGATTTTTTAGCCATGTGATTTTAAGTTTGAAGGTTGGATCTTCTTTAGGACACATTTTTAAACCATGTGATATTTTAATTTGAAGATCTCATTTTTTTAAGCCATGGATCAAGAGATTGATCAAAGCTAGTTAAGGAAAAGTTTCTATTTTAGGACTAAGTGTAGAACCGAAAACTCCGAATGTTGTTTTGTGATTTTTGATAACTTTTATTTGATGATTTAAAGCATGGTTGATCTTAGGATGATGTTATGAATATGCTTGGAGTAAGATTTGAATTTTTCTCAAATTCTTGGAGATGTTTTGAATAAGGTCAAAACTTGTGATTCAAGGGTTTTAACTTACTATCAATTTAATGTGTATGTGTGATGAATAAAGGAACTACAGTGTATGTATGTATGTTATCATATGTGCTATGCCAAGTAATTACATATTCATCTGTCACACAAAATTTATTCTATCACGAATTGTTTATCTGTTATGCAAGTTATTCTGTCATGTATTACTATACATTGCAAGTAAGTCATGTTAAGTATGACATCTGTTACATGAATATCATGTCATGTAATATTCACTGTTGCAAGAATGTCATGTTAAGGATGTTGTCTGTTACATGCTATGCCAGGCTATAAAATGTTGTCTGTTACATGTTATGTCATGTTACGAATCGTTTCTATCTCAAGTAAGTCATATATTTTGTATTACGTTCAAGTCATGTTGTGTTACGTCAGGGCTTTTATCATATCGTATTCCAGTCATGTTTTGTCTCGAATACAGTTTTTGTATTTCAAGAACAGTCATGTTAAGTTATTCATGTAATTCACGTTCATGTCATGTTTCAAGTCATGTTATGTTCAAGTTATGTTTATATTATCAGTTAAGTTGTACTATGGTCGAGGATGATACGCGCTGCTTAGTATTGCGGTCAAGGCTTATGCGCTGCTGAGTACCATGGTGAAAGAGTATAATCTACCGTACTACAAAAGGATATATCAGTTAAATTATACTATGGCCAATGATGATACACGCTGCCTGGTATTGTGGTCAAGGCTATGTGCTGCTGAGTACTATGGTGAATGAGTAAAATCTGTCGTACTATAATCATCATGTTAAGTCAAGTCACAGATCAAGTCATGTTAAGTTAAATCTCAGATCAAGTTTATGTTAAGTCAAGAATCAAATCAAGTTCATGTCAAGTCAAGTCTCAGTTTAAGTCCAGTTCAGTTTAAGCAAGTCAAGTTCAGTTCATGCTTCAGTTTAAGTTATGTCAGTTATGTTATGTTATGTTATATGTCAAGTTATGCTTTGATTACTTATGACTTTGATTATGCATTCATGTTTTTACTACCATGCATGCTTCATTAACCTGTGTTGAGATTTTTTTGTTAACTTGCTAGGACTACCATAGTGAGAGTATTGCCCCATGAGGAGCGCCAAAAATTGATTATGCCTAAACTATTACATGGTGGTATAGTATAGTTCAGGGTGTCGATCCACAGGGAGTTGGAAGAAACACTACAAGATGAAAGCTTAAGGGAAAAGATTAAATGATAGTATAACAAGAATATGAAAATTCTACCTAAAGCACGCAATTAAAATGAGATTAGGGCACGGATAAAAAGGCAACTAAAGCTTCGGGCCTACATCAATCGGATCCAATACTCTTACTTTTTCAATCCAAACGATATACACAATTAAGAATTATAGCACCAAATTCCTAATTGGAAGACATGACATTATATTCGTCTACTTTCTCAAATTTAATTCTACAATCTATTCTCCTTTTACAAACCACAGTTTTCATATATAACAATGAATATCAGATCTAAAGATGACACTATGTTCTCAAACAATAGTGTAGCAAAAGATCGCATCAATGATATGAAAAACAATTGTTTAAGTCACAATCATATATTCATAATCCTATAGCTCAACGAAACAAACCATAGCAAGATTTAATATAATTCTCTCAAACTTATAAAAATCCAAAACAAATAGATAATTCAATCCTAGAATCTTAAACAATAAAAATTAATCTATGAATTGAAATAAAGTCAAAGTATTTTCACCAACCAATTTCTACCCTAGGCTTTACCAAAGATTTAGTTCTCCACAGAAGAACTAAAAAATAAAAAAATGGTATTTTCTCTTCTCTAGAACTGTACCTCCTCCCTTCAAAACTCTCCTCCAATGATATGCTTCTCTAGGGTATAAAAGGAACCCTAACGCTGATTCCCACATAAAAGATCCCCTAACTTTTAGGACTCATATTGGCAGCCACGAACGTGCTTCAGGAGTCAGAATTTGTATATCCTTATCAGATAGGAATTTGTAGCCCTTTATATAACTTTCCAACGCATCAAGAATCGCATCAATCAGATCAGTGAGTGGACAGTTATGATCACAACACTAAGGTATGTCCAGACTGTCTCCTAGCGCGTTTTGGACTTGGACTTCTTGCAATTTCCTTTTGTGATTTGTTTCTTTTTCTCTTGATCTGAATTACTCTCAAACCCACCTTATTTGAAGTTATCCTTTATTTGATATTTTGAAAGTTATCCCAACGTTGAAATCTTCTCATGTTGAAGCATCCTTACTTTGTTGAAAGTCTACACGTCTGTCCACATTAAAAGTCAGCCCACATTGAAAATGAAGAGTCCTTATTACTTGAAATTCGTACTCAATTCAAAACTCATGCTTCGTTGAAAACTCTTGAGAATTATTTCAATTCAAAAATTACTTTGAATTTAACTGGGCTTTAGCTCTCTCTATTATGGATTCTGAAATTAAACATAAAAATGAGCTTAGGAGTATCCCAAAGTAAATAGAAACTAAATTCAAAAATAAAAATTAATTCCTATTATTTCTATTCACATTTTAGCATTCTAGTCCAATAATTGGGTATTTAAAGTGCACTTTGGTGCACTCATCAGCTAGCCACCACTAGACCCTACCAATTGGAATATTGAGACCTGGACCTGCTAGCTTAAATGCCAAGAGGAGAGAAATAACCCAACCAACAACACCCTGCACAATCAACCAGAATCTACTCAAGCAATTGAGCTAAGCCAGGAAAACCAAGAGCCGCTGTATCACGTTATCTCCTCTATTGATACCTTAGAGTTATTTGACTCCTTTTTTTTACCATGAACAATACTGTGAGGAGGGATCTCCAAAGTTAGAGGACATGTCGACTGAACACTAGAGGAAGTTAGAAGAACGATTTAATGTGTACTGTGACTCGGAGGAAGATACCTTATTCTATCATACTAAGGAGGAGGTGTCGAATGATGAGGATGTTGCTAAGGATTTCTCATCTAGTTCGGGACTTTAGAGTCTTTGGTAATTATGTATATAGTCTTTGTGTGTTGTATGGTTGTGTTTACCCACTAACTTATACCCCAATTTCGAGGATGAAATTTTCATTTAAGGAGAGGAGGATGTAACACCCCACTTAAAAATCTCCTTAGGATTTGGCTTTAGCACCCATGATCCTAGCTAGTATAAGTTGTGATTTTGGAAGAGAGGAAATTTTTGGAGTTCGAGTTGGAAAATGAGCTTACATTATCAATTTAGTTAGTATTTTTAGAAGATTTGAGTGCTTTATTAACTTTGAGGTACGATGCAAAGAGGCCAATGGAAGAATGACACATGGCATGTTGATGGGCTAAGCTATTCGGTTAAATGTTGGATGGATTTAGAGAAGGCCCAAGAGTGGTTTAATAAGGGCCCTAGTTTACTAAGATGAGATGGGCTAACGATAGACACAAAGACCTTAGGCCTAACTTGGGAGAAATAAGACTTTAGGCCCTACATGATGGACAAATATTTTAGGGCCCTAATTAACTAAGGATGTGATGGGCTAAGAATAAGATGTTAAAAATCCTTAAGCCCAACTTGGAAGATATAAAGTTTTAAGCCTTTCTTGAAGGACACTAGAAAATAGGCCAATGTAAAGGACATAAAGCAATTGCGCCTAACTTGGTAAGAGTAAAGGCCTTTGGCTCAACCTAAGAAATACCTAAGATTAGGACCAGACCTAGTAGGCCTTTGAGTGCATCGATAGGCCCCACAAATCTGGGCATAAGGTCCATATAATAACCCACTCCAAAGCCTACAACCAAGGCTTGCACATTTGGACCAACAAAAGCCCAAAGCCTTGTCTTTTATTTCATTCTTCTAATTGGAGCCCACATACACCATACCATGGGTTTTCCTTAAATTCAAGATGAACCACATGCCCCTAGGCTTCCCTGCCAACCATGGTTAAGCTTTTAACTTGATTTAAGAAGCACTACTCATCTCACATATGAATAGTAACTCACCATATTTTTTGCATAGTTTTCTTTAAATTGTTTTTCTTCACATTTATGATCTGAGATTTTTGGATTTTTTTATTTTTTTTCATCATTATTAGACAACACTAGAAGATTATAATTAACCCAACCCATGTCAATTGGAACTCAGCCATGTCAATGCCAACACAACCACCAATCACCCTTGGTGCACCACCATGCACCGCTACATCAAACCAGCCCCAAACCCATGCCTCTTCCACCACTTTTCAAGGTGATTTCTGCACCAATCAAACCTCATGATATCACCAAGAATCCAACCTAGCAAGGGGAAAAATAGTTCCAAGAAATAAAAGCCAAAAACTCAACTATTCACCTAGGAAGATAGTTGAACTCAAACCGGCTGCATCTTGTTTCTTCAAAGCATTTCTGCACCTAATTGCCTCACTTCCCCATGCCACCTCCCTTGTCATTGTTTCCCTTGGAAGTGCTTCAAAGCACTCAAGTGAAAGATCACCCAATTACCTTCCCAAGGCAGCCCAACCGATTGGCTCAGAGAGAGGCACTAACATGAACCACTTGGTTGAACCACCCCTCTTTTCACCTCTTTTATTTTCGGCTCGTGCATGATCATTTGGCGGCCACTCAAGCCTCTATTCCTCACCTGAAAATTTCTTTTTAATGATGGTCATGATACCCCCAAATCAGACCGTGAGGATGGGACAAAAGAAGATAAAAACTCTGGACAACTTTGAAGGAACCCAAAACTGTTGGTCATGGTTTGATTTCTTTGTGAATTTTTGTTTTATTTTTCTGCGTCAATGCAGCCCACCACACCTACAGGATTTTTCTACCTCCTTTCCAAGATTCAATCATGACGATTCAGGAAATTATTCAGTTGACCATGCTATGACACAAAGCTGAAAATGTAATCAAAACACCGCCTCCCACACACACCAATCACATTCACTTCCTTGGTGCCAAAACCAACACCCCCCTTGTCTCTCACCCTCCATTGTGTCCTATAAATACCTACCCTCATCCCTCACTTCTTCACACAACTCTCTCTAACTTTCCTTTGGTGTTCTTGAGAGCAAAGCATTCAAAGTTTGAGAAAGGGTTGAAACCGAGTAGCTTGAGTGAGGTCTTGGAGTGAGGTTAGTTTTGAGAGCTCAAGGGCCACGACTTTTGTAAGTACTCTTGCCTTATCTCTTGCTGGGTGTTATATGAACATGTTAGAATTTTAATCATGGCATGATAATGAGGACTTGATTGATATATAAAAGGTTTTATTCAAGGTGTGGCGCATTGGTTCGGATTTGGAGTTTTTCTTGAATAAATTGTTTTGGGATGAATTTTTACCCATGACATCTATTGATATGATTTTATAAGGTTTACTAATGTCTTGGGAGACTTATTGAATGTTTGAATTTGAGGAAAACAACATTTCATGATAGGTTTATAATCCAATATTTTGTGTTGATCATCTAGCATTCGGTTCGCACTTGTATGAGAATGATCTTGGCATATCATGTTCTATTTCCTCAAGGATGGCCTTATGAACCTTTAGGAACAAATTATCATCATGTTAGGCATTGAAATATGTGATTTCTTTAGACATTAAAACTTGCATTGACAAAGAGAAGCTAGAAACATCATGCGTACACACGGTTTGAAGGTTTTTGGATGATTTGGTGTTATTCAATGCCCAAGCGTTGGGATGAACTTGTGTGGTATTATTCTAAGTTGAAAACATGTTCCAAGATCAGTTTTATTGATTTATATTTGACATAAATGGATAACACATGCATGCATAGAAGCTATAGGTTCGAAATCATATAGGCCCATGAAGATTCATGCCATGGGTTGATTGATTCTTGCAATTTTAAGGTCATATATGAATTTAGAACATAGTAAATATTAGTTTTGTGAAGTTTGGTGAATTTTTGGGCCGCAATACAAATAGTAAAAATATAGAGCCATAGTGACAATTTTGAAAGTGTAGGGGGCAGTTTCGTAAACCCTTTTGAATATGAACAGCTTCCTTAGTTATGCTATTCTTAAGTTAGAATAACTTTTATTACAACTGATTCAATTTTCTAAGCCTTAAGAAAGTCTGTAAGTTAGCTTCTAACTTACTTTTAGATAATTTATCTATGATTCTTGTAGAAACGCCACATTCATATTATAAATGTCATTTTGAGCATGAAACATCATATGATATATCATTGAGCATTTCATTAATTGCTTACATGACATGTGAAGTTTTCAACATTTTAGCATATTGCATATATAAATGTTATTTTCATATAAAGTTTACTACATATGCACATGCCATGAAATGCATTTTAAAGTATAGCATGGAAATAAGTTTTGTCATGACCCCAATGGCTAGGATAGAGAATTATCCTAGTAGAACTCATTTGTTCACTCTGGAGTGACTATAAATGGAGTGTTAACCCCTGAGTTGACAAAGAACCGCAGCGGGCTTCAAATGGATTCTTTTTAAAGGATCTATGAGCGAAGTCATTTGTGGCACCTAATGTTGGTGAGTGCATACGTTATGATGTTATGTTATGATGAAATGTTAGGATTAATGCATTGAGTTACGATGTTTGCAGACAAAGACATAGTTTCAACATGAGTCGTGCTACGGTCACCAGTAGGTACTCACAGGACATATATGGGAGTTGTGACAATACCATAAATGTTATGTTTTTTTAACGCAATGAGGGATGAAATGTTCTCTTCCAAAATGTCATGTTTTTTAAATGAGAAAGTGAAAAATGTTCTTCGAAAAAGAATGTGCTTTAAAATTTTTCTAAAGAAAATGTTGAGTAATATGGATAGGAGACAAATATGGATTTTTTTGCATTGCATGTGTTAACGCCCAAAAATGGCACAACCTGGAAAGGGAGAAAGATCCATTTCCGGATGCACTGAAGTGAGCTGGGCCTCGGTCAGTGAGGTGTGGAGCCCCATCAGTGATCCGATATGGCTATATGATGTCAATGCGTATGTCTATGGCAGTGAACAGTATTTAAATGATGAGAAAATAAGGAGAGATGGGCACACATATTTATATGGTTCGGCACTAGGCCTACGTCCACGGGGTTTTGGAGAGGATAAATCCACTATAATCTGCTTGTTTACAGTCTCTCATAGCCTCTCATTTCTCACTGTACAATGGGAGCTGTATATCTACTTGCTGAAGAAGATGTTCTCTCTGGAATACTCTCTCCAGAGGTTCCAGAAGAAGTCGAAGAAGAAGCCCGCCCCTAAGCCTGGCCAAAAATCCCTCCAACCCTCCCAAAAGTCCCTGAAACTGTAAGTACTTGTCCCATTTATCTCCTGCCCCCTTTACTTTATGTCACTTCACTTTACTTTACATCAAATCACCCATTTTCTCTCCTGACACATTACCCATTGCCTTCCCTTGTCCCTTTCTGTCCCATTTTCCTCTCTCTTCCTTTCTCTTCTAGTGATGACCCTTGATGGGTTGGTCTTTGATAACCATTTTGGGCCTAGTGTATTTTACCCCCTCATAGTTGCCTACGATAAGGGCAATTTGTTCTAAGAAAGACCTCGAGAATCTAGCATCTCCACCAGCAAATGCCGGGTGTTCACACTCGTACCATAACCGCTGCCAGCAGGTTACCTTTGAGAACAAGCCTTCAGAGTTAATGTGCCTCGGAGCTCCACAACCACCTGAGGTGGACCCGGAGGGTCGACGAGCTCCCTGACCACTTGGCGTGGGTTACAACATACATACTCTAACATTAACCACAATTCACATCAGTAAAAGGAAAGTTCACCAACACCATCGAAAACAAAGATGCCAGAAGAACATACGCCTTTCAACAAGACTTAGGGTGAGTCCAGTCTTACAAACTGCTCGACCTTTTTTACCATTTTTATAAAAATTCAACAAGCAGGAAAGGTCAGAGACCACCTGACCTCCCAGGTGCCCGAACAGGTGGGAATGGTCTAGGATCGCCCAACTTCCTAGGTGCCCGAACAGGGGGGAAAGGTCTGGGACCATCCGCCTTCCCAGGTTCCCGAACAAGCGGGCAAGTCACTTATCTGCCCGACCAACTTTCATACACACTTTATGTGGTCGAGTACATCTCCTACCATAGCCTAGCTACACGCTCACATTCTACGCCGTCGAGTACATCTCCCGCCATAGCTGAGCTTCTTCCTCACGCCATACTCATCTTATGCGGTCGAGCCCATCTCCTGCCATAGCCAAGCTAGGTGCTCTCACCCTAAGCATCTTACGCGGTCACATCTCTTGCCATAGTCGAGCTACATGCTTGCGTCATACATTGTTGAGTACATCTCACACCATAGTCGAGCTACGTGTTTGCGCCCTAAGCATTCTACGCAGTCGAGCTCGTCTCTATTCCCGTGCTCAGATTTCTTTTCTCCTTAACACGAGCGAAATGGATGACCAAGGCTAGTCTCGAAATTTATTTCTCTATAGACGGGGGTAGATTAGTTCGATTCCATATTTGAAGTGATGTCGAGCAGTCGAAGGACTGAAACCACACTTCTCCGTGAGGCAGGTCGGGTCACCTTGAGGCTGGACCCGCCTATTGACCCTCAATGGGGAAGGTAAGCTGGAGATGTTTGACCATGATGTAGATAACAAACTGGTCAGTGTAAATTTTCACCAATCACGAGTGCGATATTCTCAAACTTGCACCGTTGCCCAGGAGTGCAGTGAAGATCAGAGGCTTGAAGCTTACTAAAGGGGATGATGTCTTAAAAGTAATGTCGGGCAATTGAAAGATTGAACTTGACACATCCGGCAACGGCGCCAAAAACTTGACACATCCGGAAACTTGTCTCGTTCGTAGCAACTGGTGCCAAGAACTTGACTCGTTTGAAAATGAGCAGCACAAAATGCTAT
>QEOT01002793.1:155757-200448 GCA_003123785.1 Pterocarya stenoptera | reverse complement strand
TGTGTGCGTGCCTCATTGTTTTAGTACAAAATATGGATTTTAAAGCATCTTTTTCATGATTTATTCGTTACTTATTATACTTCTAATTACTTTGCGTTTATAGAGTCTGCTAGTGCTAGAGGAATTTGATTTAAGCTAAAATTCAGAGACATATCCAGACTGATTCTTTCTCAAAGCAAGGGTGGTACATCCTAAGTGAAGGTATTGAGCCCTCATTGTCCAGTAGTTTGGGGCCCCTTTGACTTCAGATAACAAATATACACTCATGCAAACTGCGGGAAATTGCACCCACTCCTTATGACCTTAAAATGGATGACTGACAGATGTAAATTGGTTCAACAATCATAACTAGATAGGGTCTACTTATGACTTCATAACAAGTACAAGTAAATGAGATCAAATTACCTTTGACAATCTAATCAAAGGTTATCAAACAGGAAAATTTCAGGGCATAATACTATTGCCTTGAAAAATATTTTCAACTAATAAATGAAATCCTCAACAAGAAAATAAATTTTGTTTTCGTTTTTTTTTTATCAGTAACAAGAAACTAAAATGCCACCCCTTAATTAATAGCAAGCCCTTATCAAATTACACTGTTATTGACTACATATAATTTTACCAGAGGATTAGCCCCAGCAGTTGATGATTCTAAATCTATTCGCAAGCCATATATATAAAGAGAAAGTGAAGGTGATTTTAAAAAAGTAGTTGTCCTGTAAAGGACAAACAAAATATTGATGAAAAGTTAAAACCATTATAAAATCATCTTATAACTGCATATATATACAATCTAGCCAGAGTTTGTCTTCCTCCTGGATGATTTATAGCAATATTATATAGCTTCTGTCGTATATGTCATGCAATCAATAGATGTCTGCATGTGTGATTGTATATGGGCACATAATATGAGTATTTCAAACGCAAAATAAAAAGCTTACCTAGAATTTGATTTTCTCTTCTCTTATAGGCAATAGGATACTCCTTCAAGAACAAAAGGTGAAGCATCTGACAGATGGTAGGAAAGTGATTATATGGGTGCCTACAAATTGGACAATGAGACTCATGTAGGATATCCATTGATTTATGGACACACCAGAAGCATGAGATGTGACCACAAGCTGCCCACAAGGAAAATGATATAAATTTGCTGAAGAATAAAATATTTTCGAAAATTCATGCCTTTCAAGGAGTTAGTAAATCCTTACACAGCACTACGGGCTTGTACAACAGCTCTCTGCAATATAAATTGCACTCTATTAGTAAGGTTTCCATTCAGAAGAAAATCAACAGCACAGACACCGATAAAAAGCACAAACAAGAACAGGACGAGACTACAACCTCTATCAAGAAATAGCTACCGATAAAAGTTAATCATCTTTTGTTGTTTTCGTTAATCGTATGCTATACCGCACATAATTGATAAATCGCTCTGCTTGTAGTATTTAGGTCTCGATCCATTTACAAAAACATATTTCTGCCAATTGTGTCATATGTACCGTGTACGATATCATACGTAGGAGGCCAAATTTGCACTTCAAAATTGACTTCGACTATTGCCTTGCAAAAGGTTTGCACCAAAATATGTCACCACGAGTTCTTATTGAAGCTAGGAAATGAAAAGCTACGTACTCTAGAACGTGGAACTAAATTAGGAACATATTTGGAGTAAATAGCAACTCAGTGCCTTTTGCTGATGGTCCTAAGAAGTTGTGAGATGAGGTTTTAGATTCAAATTCTATACATCTTTACATATCACAAGTCAATTTGTGAATAAGCAGAGGTTTTTCTTTTCCTTTTTCTGTATTGTTCAAAACTTTCTTTTTGGGTAAAGAAACTTACAAGCAAACGCAGCAGAGAAAAGACTCGGAGATATTCTCCGAATCGACGTTGTCGTGCGTGTTTGGATCTTCCATTGAAAATTTGCAGTGCCCAATGAATTCGAAGCGTATTATTTGAGAGAAACCTAAGAAGATGAAGGGAGAGACAGAGGCTGAAGACGAAGATGCGTCCAGGTAATTTGGGAATGAACTGGATTCACAGTTCCGGGATGACGTGTGTCAGGCAACTATTGATGAATAGGTTTTTTCATAAAGTTTAGCTGTCAAAATGATATAAAAACAATTATTTTTACAATTTTTTATATAATTATATTTTAAATAAGAAATAATTTATAAAAGTAATTTATAGAAATAAGTTATAATACCACTTTATATAAAAAATTTAATTTTAAAATATAGTGATATAAAAAGTTATAAAAATAGTTATGCTTATATGATCTTGTGACACCACCGAGACTATCCTTAAGACTTCTTAACATAAATGGGTTTGATTAATGGATTTATCTTAGCTTACGTATCTATATACTTGTCTAACACAATTATTATAAACAGCTTTCACATGCTTTTGTATAAAAAATCTAAATTTTAAATTTTTGTTACCATTTTGATCTTATAATAAATAGGTAGCGTTATGTTTACACCAAGAGAAAAACTATTCGTAACCGGCTAGGGGAACTACTGGGAACCGTGTCCCACGGGGCAGAACTGAAAACGTCGTCGTTTTCTTTTTGGCCAAAACGAATTCGTTTCCCCCCATTTCAGACTTCCATTCCTTCTTCGTACCCACAGGCATGATTTCCCCCACAGAATGAGCAGAACACAACCTGCATTTAGTTTCCATACAAGAGGAACCATCCTTAGCTCTTTCCACTGTCAATAACCTTGTTTCCCTCAGATCTGCTGTTGGAAGGAGGCTCTATTGTTATCGGCAAAATCGTCCGTTCCATCCTTCATTTCATTTGGCAATGATAGCTCTTCAATTGTCTTCCCAGTTTCAATGAATACCATCAGATCTCTAAGCTGCAAATTGGTGGAAAGGGAAAAGTCCCTTTAGTTTAGATGTTTGATGATCTCCTTCTCTCTCTCTCTCTCTCTCAAATCTTTGGCTATATTAGATGCCAAATTCAATATGGCGAAACCAACTTGAGACAATCTTTCAAGGTTTGACTAGGCGTTGTATCCAGCTAAAAAGAAAATAAATTTGGGAATTGTATGTCACCTGTTCTTCCAAGTTCTGTATTTTACCATCTTTCAATATCAAATCCTTTTTCTCTCTGTAAACCCAGCTTGTGCTTTTTCTTCTACCCACGACAACGACCACAGACCTCTCGCTGTTTTTTGGAAGCAAGTTTAGTCATAAAACTAACTACTATAATCAGAAAGAAAACAGAGGTAGAAAAAAGAGATTTGAGAGCCATATTGTCCCAGCTTCCTTTACTTTCTCAAATCGATTTTGGCTATTGCAGTGGCCTTAAAGAGACCAAAATCTCTGATCTTGAAGGCTTGAACCATACTATGTAAGTTAAAGTTCATATCTTTATATTGCTTACTTTTCTTTTGGTTAAAATTGTGCTTTAGCCCAGGAAAAAGAAAATGACTTCTATCTGTCCTTTTGTTTTTTGTTTCTAGGAATGTGACTATCTTTAATCTTCTGGTGGAAAGAACCTTTTGTATTTCCCCGAGAGTAAAACTTTTAAGTGGCAGGTGTTTTTTTCTTTCTTTTTATGGATTTGTTCAATTTGTTCTTGTTGTGGTAGTGGCGGTGGTTGGAGAAGGCAATGAATTCGCTATCTTTGAATCCATTAATACCAAGGTCGAGTTCCTTGCTTCATTGGCGTTTTGGGGTGCTGACGGCTTTGGGTTTTGTTGGGATGATCGTCGTCTGGAGCATAGATGGGTGAACCATAAAGACCTTTCTTGAAGCTTGGAGGCGGCCTTGTTTGGGTACTGAGAGTACCTCAGGTACTCTCAAACACTCTCACTACTATTCTTTACTTTATTATTACTTTTTACCTACTTTTTCTACTATTCATTACTTTTCACCTACTTTTTAAATTCTATTATTACTTTTTCACTACTATTCACAAACATTCTCAAACACTTTCACTACCCAAACCAAGCCTAATTAGGCAAGATTACAAAACCGTGGAGTTCAGCACCCGCCCAGCCAATCTCAAGATGCTTTTTCTCCTATTTGTTCTTCTTATTTTTGTATGTTTGCTGTTTTGTTTTTTTTCAATATATCGATTGTCACGTTAGCAGATTACTTGGTGGTTCCCATCGCCGATTGTACGTAGAAGAACTGTTACACCATACACAAGAAGTTATTTATCGACACATTATATAATATAATTATCGTAAAAACCTTTCACATTTGTAGGTGTAAAAGAATATTTGCTTTTAAAATTTTTATGATTATTTTTGGCTCACAATAAATAGCATAGCAACTTATAATCAGTAGAACTTTTATTACTTCTATTTGGATAGCTAGGAATATTAAGTTATTTCAAAAGAATAAATAATTATCAAAATAAAATCGTCACTGTAAAACATACCAGAACTTGGTAATATACACCATCAATTAATAAATCAGTTCTACTAGATAGAGCCGATTATTGCAATCGCCCACACACTAATGTCTGACATGGCTAGATCCCACATCAGATAGAAGAAAAAAGAAAGAAGAAAGCATACTCTCTCTTTGATCGTAGAAATTCTTTTTAGTCACAATCTCCCATTGGTTTCTAAAAAGGAATCATTGTTGTCGTCTCCGAGCACCAAAGCGGCATAGGTATTTTTTTTACTAAGCGAGGCTTTTTCAGGTATGGGTTTAAAGATTCTCAGTGTTTAGTTGACGAGAAAATGTGGGAAAGCCTGATGTTTGTTTTGAAAGGAGGATTTTGGATTCGAAATACATTTGTATTCATTTTATGCAGCGATTTTTATTCCGCAATAATTCATTTATCCGTGGGTACGTAGCAGAAACAATAAGATTTTGGGTGTTTGTTTGGTGAGAAAACGTGGGAAAGTCTGACGTTTGTTCTGAAAGGAGGATTCTAGACTCAAAATGCATTTTTATACAATTTATGGAGCGATTTTTAGTACAAACTTGATTTTTGTTTTAAAGTTAAAAATTTTGGCCTTAAAATCCAACGACTCATGAATGAGAAAACTCTAAGCCAACTGATAGAAGTTTTTAAAGAGGAAAAAAGAAGCAGAGAATAAACAGGAAAGAAAAAGAAGTGTAAAAGGAGGCATCTTGATTCCTGTGAAGCAGATCAAACTGGTGAGTTAGGAAAAGTATGTGCATCTATTGGTGCAACATTGTCAGATGGATTTTCAACTTTTGTTTTCGCTTTACATGAGGCAAGTGGGATTTCATCTATTAATCTTGCTATGAAAAATTAGGAGGAAGAAGATTCCTCTTACAAAGAAAAAGTTGTCATGCCTTTTCCATTTGGTGACTATAAAAAAGATAGGAAAGAAAAGATTGAGGCTGTTTTGGACATATTCAGCTTTCTTTCTTTGTTTTTTTGTTTTTTTTTTCTACCCAAATGTACTGCTTTGTTTTGTCCACATCAAGTTTTTTTTCCTGCCCAAATGTACTGCTCTGTTTCGTCCACGTCAAGGCACTAAACGATCTGTTTCACTAAACTGACGTGTGGATGGTTAGTGCAGTAGCCAACGGAAACGCCTCTGCTTTTACACCACCAAAACAGAGCACACACATGGTGCTTATAGAGGATCGTCACGACTGTTTACTGGCTCATGTCGTCATGCCCATCATGGCCAACAACCATTGCTTCACTTCAAAGCCATTGTGAAGAAAGCCTGCATGGATCGGAACCCAGCCCAGTGCCTCAAGTGAGTGAAATTGTGAAGCTCTCTCTCTCTCTCTCTCTCTCTCTCTCTCTCTCTCTCTCTCTCTCCCCTATTAAATAAGGCTACTTTGAATTACCTTAAGAAGTGAAATTCCCATAAGCCCGAATCTTTGCTCGACTTACAACTCACATCACTTTGTTGTTTGCACCTCTACGTTGCTTAGGAGACTCTTAGAGTTTCCTAAAAAAGTCACAGTTCAAGATCAAGAGATCTAGATGGTTTCTTTAGAAAATTGTAGAGGGAGATGAGAGCTTTTCTTTTTGTATGTTCACTTTTTCACTCTTATTATTTTAAGAGTATGTAAAACTCTTAGCTAAAGAGTTTTCTAATGGGGTGGTTAATTAACTTCTTTAATGTTAAGCGGTAGTAATAGAGAGTTAATTAATAACTTCCCTACCCATGTGAACTCAACATGGGTCATGGGGTACCCACTACTAACATCTCATACTTGTTCATAATGGGTGACATGTTCATTAACAATCTCCTTCAAACAATTATCCCTTATACGGAAAATGAAGTGTGCAACCTGACGAGAAGGCAAAGGGTAGAAGTAATATGTTAAGTCACCATCATACTAACATAGTACATCAGTCATAACATCTAGTCTATGCCCCGGACTATTTGATCACTAGGTCAAAGGTACTTAATACCTCATGAGTTTATAACTCAAAGCAATTCTTGGCCTCACATTATATAATATGCTTATGATTATATTGAGTCAAAATGATATAATCGTCCAGGTTATGAGACATAAAATAACAAGAATCCAAACAATCTTCACTAGACACTTATGTCAATTCAATTAGACTTGATTGCTTTTCTAGACATGCTAGTGAGACTTTAAATTCGTGGCCCTAAGAAAATATGCTAAAGTAGCAACATCAAGTTTTGATCTCATGACATAATTTCAAGTTCAAGGGCATAGGAATAATGATTTATTGATCCATTAAGGCTCACATAGTGAAGGAGAAGGGACCCATCTAATCACTCCCTCATATGGTCGTCTGTAGCACATACAGTATCAAATGTATGTTATAGAGCAACTCGCACTTACTTGAGCTTGACACGTTCAAATATCGTCAGAATCTAGTCTAGTCTCGTCACAAAGACGCTCTAACTTAAGTTTCTTAGCAGTCACTCATCTAGCGTCTGCCTAAAATCTCACATTTCGCTTTAATTAGACTTAATGAAATTGTTTAAATACTTCATATACAACTCTTGTAAGTCTCATCTTAGTCAAGATAAGGCGATATTTTTTAAATTTATCTTGAATGCTTTCAAAGCATCAAGATGTTTACTTACTTGCTTTCCAAGCGCCAATGTAATCAATTTGTCTCATCTTGTTGGCGATTCAAGTGCCAAGGTGATCATCCATGTGAGTGGACTAATCTTTGCTTGTGACATCTTTATAGTGTGTGTTTTTCAGTTAGTATTAATTAATTAATAATAAGAGATAAACAGAATAATTTTATTGCAATAGATACTAACAGTGACAAATGTACAATAAAGTCTAAGGTATCTTCAATAAAACATATATCAAATTCGATGAAGTTTCAAACTCCTAACATGAGTTTGGAAAACATTTCTACTAGTAGCCTTAGTAAGAGGATCAACTACCATCGCACAACAACATCATGAATGTAGTGAAAACGAAAATCTATATATTTGGTTCTGCTATGGTATTTGGGATCCTTGGCATATGTCAAAGCTGTTAGACTATTACTGTATATCTTAATGGCCTCATCTACAAGAGCCGTGACCTCTAGGCCCTTAAAAAATCCCCTAAACCAAATAACTTCTTGGATAGTTACTGAACAAGCAACGTACTTTGACTCCATCGAGGACAAAGAAGTGCATGATTGTTTCTTGCTACACCAAAAAATAGCTCTCCCACTGAGTATAAGTGCGTAACCCGTCATGGATTTTCGTTCATCTTTGTCACTAGTCCAATCAACATTGCTATAACCCTTCAGTCTCATATCTCCACCTTGATAGCAAAGAACGAGATCTGTTGTCCCATGAAAGTATCGAAAAATTCTCTTAACTGCTTGCCAATGAACAAGTCCTGGATTACCCTAATAACGAGTAACCAATCCAACTACAAAGTAAATATCAGGTTGTGTACACAACATAGCGTACATTAGATTTCTAACTGCACTTGCGTAAGGAACTCTGGTCATTTCTTCCTTTTCATCATCATTCTTAGGGCAATGTTCTAGACTCAATGTATAACCCTTCTCAATTGAAGTGCCTGTGGATTTGGAGTTGTGCATACGAGATTGTTCTATAATTTTCTTAATGTAAGTCTCTTGAGACAAACCAATAAACTTTCTAGATCGATCCCTTGAAATCTTAACTCCTAGCACATAATTTACTTCACTCGTGTCCTTCATCTCAAAAGTAGAGGAAAACTACTCTTTTGTACAACAATTATCTCCATATCATTTTCAACTAATAAAATATCATCCACGTACAAAGACAAAATTAGAAAACACTTCCTTGTACGTTTGAAATACACATAATGACTTTCTTCTAGCATCTCAAAGACAATTGAAGTAATGGTCTCATGAAACCTAAAGTACCATTGTCTAGACAATTATTTAAGATCATAAATGGAACGTTCAGCTGTCATATTTTGCGTTGTTGTCCCTCAACCTCAAAACTAACAGGTTAATCCATATAGATCTCCTCGTCTAATTTTTTTTATTAAAAAAGATAGTTTTCATATCTATTTGAAAAAGTTTCAAATTTAGATCTGCAACTATAGCTAGAATGAGGCAAATGGAAGCAAATATCACCATAGGGGAAATTGGTTCTTTATAATCTATACCCTCTTTGGGTATAGCCATTGGCCACTAGTCAAGCCTTATGAATTGATCCATTACACTTAATTTTTAAAACTAATTTATTTTCAATAATTTTCTATAGATCTCATCTCATCTCATATCTCATAGCAGTCATCCATTTTATTTGAAGCATGTGAACTTAGTACTTTCTCATAAGAAGAAGGCTCACTAAAGTCACACGGAGCACACATGAAAGATTTTCCTTCAATCTTAAAACGACGACTAGGAATGCTTCCATGCTCGCTTTTACGTAACTAAGACTCTTATGAGTCACTTTTTAGTGGTACACTCCCACTATCTTTTGCGATTCTAGGATGTTATAATTCTCCACCATTTCCAAAAGATCGTGTAACTCCCTCAAATTCTTACAACTCAAAAAGTTCAAGATCTTTCTTTACTTCACCAATATTGTGAAAATCATTCTCAATAAATGTAACATCACGTGACTCTATTTCAGTCATTCCTTCGTTAGGATGTTCACCATACATAACATAGTCCTTCAAGCTCTCTAAATATTTTATGAAGATATGCTTATTTACTCTAGGGCCAAGTTTCCCATATTTATGGAACCCCAAGGCTGCAAATATTTCAAATTTAGTTTTGCATCATTCCATAATTCATATAGGGTTGAAGAAACAGACTTAAAAAGGCAAATGGTTTAAAATGTAGGCAAGATCTAGAAGAGCATCTCCCAAAAGGATATTGGCAGGTTAACTTGCGCCATCATTTACCGAACCATTTCTAATAAGGTATGATTCTTCTTTTCCGCAACACCATTTTGTTTTGGTGTGCCAGGAATCCTTAATTGCTTGTGTATTCCCTTTTGCTCACATAACACCTGAAACTCTTCAGACAAATATTTTCGACCTCGATCAGTTCATAGAATTTTTAAATTCATTTCTTTCTAATTCTCAACCTTAGCCACAAAACACTTGAAGCAGGCTAATGCTTCAAAGTGTTGAGAGATTAGATAGACATAACAGAAATGTGAGTAGTCTTCTATGAATGTGAGAAAATAAAAGGCGTTATGACGTGCCTTCACATTCATAGGTCCACAAATATCAAAATAGACTAGCTCTAAAGGATAAAATGCTCTAGGATTCTTTCCAAAACACTTCTTATAGGCCTTACCAGCTAAACAAGGCTCAAACATTGGTAGACTTACATTAACAAGAGACCCCAATAGACATTCTCTAGCTAGTCTAGCCATTTTATCTTTTTCTATGTGGCCTAGTCTAGCATGTCATTTCAATGAATTAGAAACAGTATGATCATCATTTGTAGCCGTAAAAGAAAATGTGGAAGTTTCTAAATCCAGTATAAAGAAACCATTCGAAAGAAAGCGATGTCCATACAAGCCCTATCCAAATAAAAATCTAGTTGAGGGCCATCAAAATGAAAAGTGAAACCAAGTTCTAACATAGAAATAATTGAAAAAAATATTACATTGAATACCAGGTCCATAAAGCACATCGTTAAGAAGTAATAAACGCCCTAGACGCATCTTGATTAGGTAGGTGCCAACTCCAAGTACTTTTTCCCGAGTTCCGTTACCCATATAACGTATTATCTGTCAGTTGATATTCTTCTATAATCTATAAACCCAATTCAATCTCGAGTTACATGTTTGGTTGCTCTTGTGTCTACAATCCATTCAAGGATTAAGTGAGTAATACAAATATGTGAGCAAACATAAATAATGAAAGAGTTGTGTTTAGTGGATACCTTCTTTGCCTCAGTGCACTCACGAGCAAAGTGTCCCACTTTTCCACAGTTATGGTACTTCAATTTAGACTTGTCCTTGCTAGCACGCTAGCCTCTGTGGCGCTTTGCTATCTTTCCATCCCTTGGCCTAAGATTATTTGTCGCTCCAACAGATCTCTCGTGTTGCTTGCGCTTTGGCCTGAATGTCTTGCGTTTCCAAACTTGGGCAATAAGAAGTAGGTGTGGGTAGTGGGGCCCCGCCCCCCGCTGCACCTCCCTGTTCACCCCATCCCTTCCCAGGTGAAGCTGGGGATCTTTGCCGCAAATGCGACTCCCAACAGAGGTGGGGGATGGAAGGGGGCCAACCTCCCTATAGATATATTTAAAAAAACCCATAGACAAAATGACGTCATTTTGTCATTATAGACAAAACGACACCTTTTGGTCTGGGTTAATTAATCCCCCCTCCCACCAGCCCCTCCCCTTCTTGAAATCGAATCACTCTAAGTCTTTCTCAGTTCTCTCTCAGTTGCCCATCTCTTCACTGTGTTTGGCGTCCACTCATCTCTGTGTTCGTCGCCATCGCCGTCGCTCTCTATGTCTATCGCATCATCGTTGTCGAAGGTAAGCCCCAAATCCGAACCTCTTAGTTTTAGTATTTTATGTTTTTTTTTTTTTTTTGTTGAGTTATGGAGATTGAAGGAAGGTTGGGATTAAATGGAGATAGAGGATGAGATTTGTGAACTGTGAGCTATGAAGAATCTTGATTGTGCATGTGATTTATTAATATGAACTGTTAAGGTTTGTGATTCTATGAATCTGTGATTTTGTGCATGGGTTTCTGATTGGCACCCTAAATTAGTTCAGAGTTCCAATCCGAAACCTTAAATTAGTTTAGGGTTTCAATCCTTTAAAAGACATACCATATAAATTTATAAAAATCTTGAAACCCCTAAATTAATTTAAGGTTTCGGATTTTAAACTAGTTTAGGGTTCCAATCCAAATAGATACAGGCGCCTATTTTATAAATTTATATGGTATGTCTTTTTATTCTAATGTTGTCTATTAATTCATGTTAATCTAGCTTTTTTCCCACCATTAAAGCTAATTAATTATTAACGTAAATATTGATAGATTATAGTTGATTTTAGTTACTTAATAAAGAAATTAGCCTAAGAACCATAGGTTTGAAGATGCATTTTTTACTAATTTTTTGTTGAACTTATTAATTATGGGTTTTCCTCAAATATTGTAATAATTTTTATTTTACTTTTTCTCGTATGAGGGTTATAAAGTCTTTTAACATATTTCAATTGTGCTTTTGGGCTCGTGCAATCTACTATTGGAAATAAATATGTTTACTAATTAATCAGTTAAAAAATTATTCAAAAGTTGACACTAATTAGAAATGAGGCTAATAATATGAAATTAATCATGTGATTGATTTTGGGCAGCATTGTTTTTATATATGATACTCCTTACAATATTGGTCGGCCATTAGAAATTTGAGTTTTGTAGTAAGACTATCCATACAAGAAAAAAAACAAAACAAAACAAATGAATAATGTTTTACTAGAAGAAATATTGGTTTACTAGAGATATGATTAGAAACTTTTCGTTACATTAAATGATTATATACAAAGTTATATTCTAATTGAGTATTAAAAGTAATTTTATTTTTCACTATTTTCAATCCAAATAAAATCTCAATGTTTTGTTGACTAAAAAATGACAATTTTGAGTTATATTCATCAACCCACGAGGCAAAGCTAACGGCATTTTTATTCCTTTTTTTTTTTTTTTAATGTTGTAGCCACCACTAGAAACATAAAAGGATAAAATCTCAAACAGTTCCTATGAACTGAGAGCCAGAAAAATTAAAACAAAATAACATATAAGATATAGTTTGACAACATTTAAAATGGTACTGATCGTCAAATATTCTTTGGTATATCAATGCATCAGGAATGGTAGAGAACGTGAAATTCAAGTTGTAAAGAAGAAATGTTAAAGAAATGTGCTTCTTGTGATGCATATAGAAATATAGAAAAAACAAAGTTCTTAAAAATTCATAGTTGATTGTACATGCTTATAATATGATGTCTATTTTGATTGTGTATGCTTATTTTATAAAATAAATTATAATAATGAAAAGGTTAATGACTTGTTGAAACTTGATTGTGCATGCTTATTTTATAAAACAAATTATAATAATGAAAATGTTAGTGACATGTTTTGATTGTTGATACTTGATCCTTATGTGTTGATTGTTGATGTTAGTGGCATGTTTTTGTTTTAATTTCAGACTTGTTACTTGTTTTGTCGAATGTCTTCCTATACTTCCTCAAATTCAAGTGATAGATGTCCTACACCTACTGGGCCTACCCCAACACTTAACCCTACACCCAGCACTACCCTAGTGATAGATTTCCTGCCTCTAAGCCCACACAAAGTAAGAAACTTGTTTCCATAGTTTGGTCTCATTTTACCAAACTAAAGGGTGGTGACCCCAATAACCCCCAAGTAAAGTGTAACCAATGTGGTAAACTCCATGTATGTCACTATAGGAATATGGTACATAACAGTTAAAAAGTGCACTTAGAAGAACAAGGAAATAAGAGTACAATATTGAGATCCTTACAAGAGAAGAGTCAATCTAGACTAAAGATTGAACTAAAAAAATGGTAGATGAGAATAATAGGTTTTCTACGTTGAATGGGTATACTAAGTATGATCTTGATAAGTGTAGAAGAAAGTTAGCTTGTATGGTTATCATGAAAGAGCTACCTTTTTAGTTTGTGGAAGGGAGAGGGTTCCAAGAATATTCCAGGTGCTTGAAACCTAGGTTTAATATTCATTCTCACCATACTGTGGCAAATGATATTAAAAAACATTACCAAAATGAGAAGGATTTGTTGAGGGATCAATTGGCGGGTTAAGTTGTAAGTCTCACTACCGATACTTAGACATCAATCCAAAATTTTCATTACATGTCTTTAACTGTGCAATTCATTGATTTGATTGGACACTACATAAGAAAATTGTGAAGTTTTATCTAATTTTCGATCACAAGAGTGAAACGATTGGGAAGGCCTTGTAGGTCGCAATAAAGAAGTGAGGGTTGACACGGGTTTCGACTGTTACAGTTGATAATATCTCGTCTAACGATGTCGCATTGAGATATCTTAAGATCTATCTTAGAGAGGCAAATAAGACAATCTTGAGTGGTGATTGTTTGCATGTTAAATGTACTGCACATATTTTGAATTTGATTGTGTTTGATGGCTTGAGAGATGTTGATGACTCGGTTGCATGAGTTAGAATTACTGTGAGATTTGTGAGATTTTTTCCTGTTAAATTAGAGAAATTCAAAGCCGCGGCAAGAAATGTAGGCATAAAAGCCAAGAGTGGCCTTTGTACTGATGTTAATACAAGATGGAACTCAACCTTCTTGATGTTGGAGGCAGCCTAAGAATAAGACAGCTTTTGAATTGTTGGGTGACGAAGACATCCAATATGTCAAATATTTTGATGAGCACAGGAGATTAGGAAAGTCTATTGATGATGATTGAGTGGTGGTTGCTATCTTTGTAGATTTTTAATGCTTTTTTATGAGGTGACATTGAAAATATATGGTTCTTTGTACCCTACATCCAATGAGTTCACTTAACAAATATGTAGGGTAAAAGAAGAATTAAATGGGATGTGTATAAGTGACCATACTCGGATGCGGGAGATGACATTAATGATGAGGGTCAAATATGACAAGTATTAGGGGAATTTGAGTAGGCAAAATATTTTGTTCTATTTGGTTGTTGTTCTCGACTCCCAGCTCAAGATTGATGGCATGGTATATGGTTTGGGACTTGTGCACGGGGCCGTATGGGTTGAGCTTATTGGGGGCATGGTTAGAGACACATTCGGTAGATTGTTTGATGAGTTTATCGTAATAAGGGTGGTAGTGTACCTACACCTACCTTAGCGCCTCCTCTAGAAGCTGGAGTGGGAAAAAAACATAGGTTGGTGTGGGCCCAAAGCCTCTCACAAAACCCCCAACTAGTCCGTCAATCTACAGAGGTGAAGTTGGAGGTACATAGATATTTGGCAGGGGATCTTCTCCCATATACGGAAAGGTTTGATATATTTTCTTGGCGGAAGATCAATGCCATGAAATATCCCATTCTTGGATAGATAGACTGTAGTATTTTGGCATTCCTATTAGTATCGTAGCCTCAGAGTCGGTCTTTAGTACTGGAAGGCGCATATTAGATCCATTCTAGAGTTATTTGTGCCCTACCACTGTGAAGGCATTGATTTGAATGTAGAATTGGATCAAAGGGACTCAAATTCATGTTCTGGATGTTCTTAACTTTAATGTGGCCGACGAGAAGAAGGGTGGTGATCAGCTTGGATATGGTAATCATTGATTTTAATGTTTCATTTGATTATTTTGATTAATTTTATTTATATTAATTTCATTGATTTTAATTTCAAATGTAATTGTTGTAACCATACATGATACGACGTCTACCTCCGCTGCAGTATGACTTCACCATATTGGACCCCGATCCACCATTGCCATTTGCTATAGGTTTGTACAATTTGTATTGTCCTTTAATTTTTTTTTTCATATTTATATAATTTTTGGTATCTAATTCTTTTTATAATCTTACTGTCATATGCGCACCTTAAGCCTCAATCATAATTCTAAGCCGAAATTCAAATGATATATTCTCAATATCGCATCTTGATCCCCATCTCATATTGGTTAGTTAGATTTTAATTTATAATTTGTAATTTGTTTCTTGTTTATAACTCTAATTTATCTTCCTATTCAATTGGTAATGTTTCAGATTTTATGATCTCACGACTTATAGCAAATAACACTAAATTCTATTTCCACCGTTGGCCACCCGCCCCAAATGTCAAAGTCAAAATTCAAAGTTCCCCATTGTCATTTTTATAATTTATTTTCAATTGAAAATTGTATTTAGATTTTACATATTCAATTCTTGTAATGTTGATACAATCACAATGTTCCTTTTATGTTTGTAATTTTGTAATTATTTTCTCTTATTTTGTATTATTGTAATAGTTTAGTTATTATAGTTTTATTATAAATTCTATTATTGTAAATTGTAATAGCGTAGAAGTTAGGACTTAGGAGTATTAATAGTATTTCTTTAATCTTTTTTCTCTTAATTTGTATTTTTTTATTTATTATAAATTCAATTTATTACTATTTAAAAAATTATATATTCTTTTCATTGTTGGGCCTAAGATTTGGCCCATTTCAGTGTTTCTGGACCATTTTAGGCATAGAAACAACATCGTCCCATTTGGGGTGTGGGGGCGGACGGATAGGATATCTTCCCTCGCACCCTAGCCCCTGAAACGGGGTACCCGCCCTTACTACACGCCCCCGCGGGGGGGGGGGGTGTATGGTATGGGTAGCACCCCTAACGAGAAGAGTATTATGATGCGTATCTATGCACTCTTCCTCTAGTTACAAATGACGAGATATATCAGCAAAAGTCTTAATATTCTCACTGTATGTCAAAATGAGCTTCATTTATCCCCATGTTGACTCAGACAAAGATTGTATCACAACGATAACTTGCTAGTCATCAGTGAGATTATTGCCAGCAGCCTTTAGATCACGAATCGAGGCAGACATCAATTTCAAATGCTCAGTCATGGTATGTTTAGGGTCCATAACATACTGCTCAAACCTCAATTTGAGACTTGTAGCTGATGTCTTCCTATAAACAATTTTCAGTTGGTTTCACATATCTTTGGCAGTTGGGCAATTCTCAAACTCCCAATAAGATCATTGTGCATGCTGCTAAGCATGGTAAAGCATGCACACCGATCTATCTTTGTCCAAGCCTAATAGACTTCCATATCACGACGATCTTGGGAAGTATTCAATTACTCAGGTTGTATAATAAAGTGGGATAAATTTTATAGGATTTTTAGTACATTAAGCAGATATTGGATTTTCTTATGCCACATGTCATAATTGGTCCCATCCAATTTCTCTAGTTTAGTAAGGTCAGAAACTACGTTTTAGTTGCCATTATCACTATATTCATTGTGTGAGATTGACATTAACACACATTTAATTTTATTTTAAAACTTAACAAACCATGGAATTCCTTCCTACATAGCGAGATCGAAATTTTTACGAAAAACTAATAATTATCTTCCATAATATAAAATTTATAAAGGAGTTTTTAGAAAAATACTCGAAACTCATGCACATATAATCAATTCATCAAATTGAAAAAATCTGTAATCATTACGCTAAACATATTGCACATGGGCCCACCCGAAGCCTCATTGGTAATTTGGTACATCATATTAAGGTAATCTTAAAGTATATTGATAGATGTGAAACACATCCCTTTACATGGTCTCAATAATAAATTACATTTTCAAAGAAAAGCCAACTACAAATCTTCTAGAAAAATCACAAATAAATAGGGATGCCACATCACTGATATATTTATAAACTACACATTCACGATATTTTTCGATGTCCAAACACAAAGTTCAATCATCTTAATATGTATGTGTTTCGATAAATTGAGCAAAAATGCACCCCAAGTGCAAGGGTGGATTATACTCTACGAGACCAGAGTAAGTAGTAAAAAATTACTGGTCATCGTCTTCTTCCTCAATCAATTTTTCTGGTTTTTTCTAATTTTGACTATCCATTTTCAATTGACCATAACTTGCTCATATTATGTCCAAATTAAGCGTATTATATGTCAATTTAAAGCTTATGAACTTGGCTTTCTAATCAAATTAAATTTGTTTTCAGAAAATAAGATATTGTTTGGTTAAAATTTGGCTCAAATTCACATTCCAAACATGAATTTTAAAATTAGGATTTTGGATTTCTTCATTTACATGCAATGAAAATTCACCACATTTAAGAGACATGTTTATGAAATTATAAGAATTTTTCTTCTAGGGAATTTAACCTTAAACATTTCATAATGTAACTTTTAATGAAAAATCTGAAACACAAACAATCATGGCATATCATCAATTACATGCTTTTAAACTCGTTCCAAAGCATCAAACAACATCTAATTATATTCATATGGGCGAAAACAAGCAATATAGACCCTGATACCAATGTTAAACAAGGTTAATTCGAATTACCTCAAGCAGTGGAATTCCCATAAGCCCGAATCTTTGCTCGTCTTTCAATCCACGTCGCTTTGTTGTTTGCACCTCTACTTCGCTTAGGGGGCTATTAGAGTCTCCTAAAAAATTCACACTTCAAGATTAAGAGATCTAGATGATTTCTCTAGAAAATTGTAGAGAGTTGAGAGTTTTTCTTTTTGTATGTTCAGTTTTTCACTCTTATTAATTTAAAATATGTAAAACTCTTATTTAAAGAGTTTTTTAATGGGAGTGGTTATAATTTCCCTGACATTAAGTGGTAGTAGTGGAGAGTTAATTAACTCCTAGTGATGGGGAGTTAATTAATAACTTTCACACTCATGTGAACATAACATGGATTATAGGGTACCCACTACCAACATCTCCCAATCTCTCTCTCTCTCTCTCTCTCTCTCTCTCTCATTTTCACGTTCTTCCACCTAGACAACCCCAATCACTCACTACTTCAAAAGTTCACGTTCAAATCCACAGCCCACACCGTATGGCTACTATACTCGTAAGCCTCTCTCCTCCACTACAATGGTTAATTAAAATGCATCTATAACCAGCCCCTTAGAAAGTAATTATATATATGCCCTTAGCAAGTGATCCGGTGTTTATTAATTATGGTTGTATTATTGTGATAAAGCCAAGAGAAATTAGATGTTACGAGGTAGAAGATATCGATTAGTTGGAGAAGTACTTGGGCTTGTTATAGGATTTTAGGGTTATCAAGATTTTAGGATTTTGGGAAATATAGATTATTTTAGTATCTTAGGTTTTAATTATAAATGACGTATTTAATTAGAAATTTATGCGAATTACGTACCTATTTTATAGGTGATTAATTTCATGTCGGAAATATTGGAAAGCGTTACAAAGTAAGTAGCTTGATCATAAATTAGGATTAGTACATGTTAGCTAGTTATATTTTATTATTTAAGCCAGTTCTTTGGAAGCCAGTATTTATGTATCACGCATGTTATAATATCTGCAAGCATGTCATTCATCATAATCCATGATCATGTTTCATTACGCATATGATATTTATGCATGTCATGCATCTCATGTTGCATAAGACAAATAAACTTTCTTACAATCAAGTGTAAGATAAGATCATATCAGTTAATAAGATGATCATTCAAATACATGGTACCAACGAGATTTATGGATGAATGTGCAAGCCACGGATCTAAATATGGTCTACCATAGTATGATAAAATACTATTAGCGGTTCTCTTTGTGGCCACAGGATGTGGAGTCGGTGCACAACATTAAGTGTGTAGACCAGTAAGATAAGTAAGGTAAGTCAAAATAAGTCCAGATAAGTCATGCATATCATAAGCATATTTATAAATAGTCATGATTTTATGTTCTCAACATAAAATATTTTATGAAAACCCTTATGTTAAGTGTGTTTACGTTATGATGGGTTTCTTACTGAGTTTTCGACTAATTTTAGTTTGTTTTATGTTTTAAACCACCTTAGGTGAGAATATTCATGATGATAGAGACTGCAAGACAGAACTTGGCCCAAAGAGACGTGGTAGAGGCTTAGATCATGTACAGAGCGTTTCAATTTTGATTTTTATAGTACAAGTCAAAGAAATTTTAATAAATATTTCCGTGTAGTCTTTTTTATATTTTAGTATTTTAAAAAAATGATTTGATTTATTGTATGGAATCTTTGTATTTACGCATTATTAAGAAAATCTTTAAAGTCAAGGTCAGTAGTAGCACTCTGACTACCTAGAATTTCTAAAAATGACGATGTTCTTAATCTTGGGGGAGTGGGGTGTTACATGGAGTCTGTGCTTAGAGAATTTGTAGAGATCTCCTCCTTTTATAGATGTCTTTTTCCTTTTATATGGTGCTATTTTAATGCGAAGAGCATTATATAAATGCCTGAATCATCATCATTGTCCGAGGATAATTCTTTCCTCCGTTCTGGCTTGTTGTGCTAATTTTTGCATTACTAGTTGACATTGTATGTGGGATTGACCTATTATCTACAACGTATCGATGCCCAAATCATCATCGTCAGCTGGGGATAATTTTTTCTTCATTCTAGCCCATTGTGCAAATTTATGCATTAACAGGAAGAGTTGTTAACCATAAGGTATGATTGAGTATAAAGCAAAGATGAGACATAAAGTTGAAAGACAAGACATAAAGCAAAAGAAGACTTGAAGAGGGGAGAGCGGAAATAGAAAGGAGGGGTATGCTTCCTTTGGGTTTGGGATTAACTTAGGGAGGAAAAAAAGTGAATTGGAAGGAAGCCAGACCATTTTTCTTAAGATCCTTATGGGAGTAATTTTAAAGAGCTTACTTACAATGGAGAGCTTGTATTCAACCATGTTTAGTTTGGAGTTTTCACTTAAAATTCGTGGATGTAGGTCTTAGTGCCGAATCATGTAAATACATATCTTATTTACTTTCAGTTTTTTTTTAAAGAGATGGGGCCACATGTCTAAGAATGATCCATTTCCAAGTTTATTAAAAACACTCACTTATGGCGAAGGAAAATCTTAAGAACAAGCGGGACTCAAACAACCCGAATAACCAAACCAATCTCAACCAAACCAACTTGTACATAACCAGACCTATGAAACACTTAAAGCCATAAAAAAACTAAAACACTTAAACCCAGTGCACCGAAGGCTATCCCAACGTAGAAAACCCAGTGCATCCAATCTCTCAACCTATCGACTTCCTAATTGACGGAAAACCCAGTGCATCCAAACGTAGAATACCCCTCAGCTTTCTTAGAAGCCAACCACTCGGACAGTAGCTCCACGTAAGTCCCTCTTCACCTTTCCGTGCAAGATAGTTAGCCGCTTGATTTCCCTCCCTGAATTGATGAATCACCTTATATTGTAAGCCCTCTAATTCCTTGAGAAAGTCATCCCAGTAGTCCCATAGATACCATAAACTACAACATTTCTTATTCAACCAATCAACCACGATCTTCGAGTCACATTCCAGTAGAACATGAGTATAGGATAGATTTACACAATCTAACTCCTTGCACTAACGCTCGTAACTCGGCCTCATTATTTGTGCCAAAACCATATGATGCAGAAAATCCAGCCTTAATATTTCTCCTGTGATCCCGAGCACTCCACCTTCACCACAGTTTCCTAGGTTCCCATGACAACTACCGTTTACATTTAGCTTCCACCATCCACCATGAGGTTTAAACCACGCAACTATTTGAATTTTCTGTACAACACTACCATGGATCAGGATGTCCAATGCATTCAACATCTGATAATCAATTTGAGATATCTTTAAATCAGTCAAGTCCTTCACCAAAGTACCTAGCCAAAATCGAATGGACCTCCAAATTCCTATATGATTTTCCTGGACGCCTTCCATTCGGGCTTTGCAACGCTGTCTCCATAAATACCACGTAATTATACTGGGTAAGAGACCATCAACACTCCCCATTTGGTACCTTTCCATGCACAATTAAACCATACCTCCACTCGGTTCCACCAATTGGTAGTTTGCATACAAGCAACTCCCAGCGCAACAGAAGCAACACGCCAGACTTGCTCCGCAATGTGACCTGTTGCCAGTACATGATCCATCGTTTCCTGCTTAGGAGAATAACAACGGTCACATTTGGATGCCATTTGAATTCCACGGGCTTGCACCTTTTCATCAACAGCTAGGCATTTAAATCTAGCTTGCCACATACAAACTGAGATCTTCTTTGACTGGAGCTTATTCCAGATCCAGTCCATCCATGCGACATGGTCTTCTCTCACTCGAATAAATTCCCATGCGGTTGTTGTTGTGAATCTACCATCTTGCCCAGCCCATCCAGCGGAAATCGTTCTAGTCACTGCCTCTAATAATTCTGCACCAACTAACTGTTCTAGCATTTCATAATTCAAGCTATCAACAACCCACACATCTTTGATTAACAGCGACGGCGTCGGGACCCTCTCTACCCTGTGAGCCAATGGCTCATCCGAAAACCATCGGTCAAACCAAAATGAGGCCAAGCCATTCCTTACTCTTGTTTTAGATGCTGCACACACATCAGGAAAGACAGACATAATGGATTTCCAAAGTCTGGAACTGTTCCTCTAGACCTCCAACAGAGACACATGCTACCCTCTTCCATACTTAGATAGCAAAAAACGAGACCACAAAGACTCTGTTGACATAAGACACCAAGCCATCTTCATATGCAACGCTCATTATAGATCCGAAAAATCTTGCAGCCCCAAACCTTCCTCTTGGATAGGCTTACTAATCCGAGACCACGCACACCACTTAGTCTTTGCTTTTCCATTATTCTCGCCCTAAAAGAAAGTAGAGAAAATGGTATTAATTTTTTTCACCACACTTTGCAGGATATCCAGCACAGTTATAAGGTGAGATGGCATACTAGATAGGACATATTGAAGCAAGGTCAAACGCCCCCCTTGTGACAACAACTTGGCTTTCCAACCCGCAACCTTTGCCCTCACTTTTCCTAACAGCTGATCAAAATGACAAGCTTTAAGTTGACCTTGCACCAATGGTACCTCCAAGTATGTCGTAGGAAATCTACCTTCCGTAAAACCATTTAGACATACCAACCCTCGCCTTCAAGCACTACTAAAAGCGGCCGAAGTAAAAATGATAGATTTTTCTCTACTAGTGCAGTGCCCAGACCACCGTTCATAACAAGCCAACGTAGAACCAAGCCAACACAAAGATCACTTCTCTCCATTAAGGAAAATTAAAATATCATCAGCATATAACAAATGTGACACCATAGGGGCCCCATATGATGATAAAACTTGCCAATACAACCATCCTCAAATTGTTTCTGCAAGAGCCTCAAAAGAATTTCCTGCATCAAAATAAACATATACGGCGATAGAGGATCCCCTTGCCGAAACCCTCGAGAAGGCTGGTAAAAACCTTTATACGACCCATGCATCATCACAAAAAACCAAGGAGAAGTTACACACTCCTTTACCAGATTACAGAATTGTTGACAAAACCCAAAGCTAGCAAGAATTTTCAACAAGAATTCCCAATGGACCCTATCATAAGCCTTTGCCATGTCAATTTTCACCATAGCTTTACCTCCTAAAATTTTTTATTCACATCATGGACCATCTCCTAAGTGAGGGAGATATTCTCAAAAATACTACGACTCGGGATGAATGCCCCTTGTTTCGAAGAAATCAACCTCGGCAAAAAAAAGTCAATCGGGAAACTAATATCTGCAAAAATATCTTATATGCTATTGAGTATAGGCTAATAGGCCTAAATTTATCAAAGCTCTTTGGATCTTGAACTTTAGGAATCAAAACAACGTAAGACAAACCATAAAACTTAGGAAGTGGAGCACCTGTGAAGAATTCCCTAGCCGCCTCCACCATATCCTTTTTCACAATATGCCAACAAGAAATATAAAATGATGACCCGAAACCATCAGGGCCCGGGCTGCTATACTGTGAGATAGAGAAGACCGCTTCCTTTACTTCATCTTCTGAAGGCATACAACATAATTTAGCATTATCATCCACTAATATAATCGGCAACAATAAAGTTAAATCCACATCCTTAACGCTCGGCAACTCAGTGAGGAAACTCTTGAAGTAGTTCATCGCCCCCAAATGAACCTGCTTAGGAGAATCTAGTACCATTCCATCTTCCAGCTGCATCCTAGCAATAACCGCTCCATGCCGACACTGAGTCACCACAGCATGAAAGAACTTGGAATTATGATCTCCCTCCTTTAACCATTTTGTCTTAGCAACCTAAGCCAAGTGAGTCTCCTCTCGTTTATCCCACATATCTAACTCCATTTTCGTAGCTACGAACTCAGCATCCGTCCCCTCCGAAAATTCTGCTTGAAGCTGGAACTCCAAAACAGTAAGCTTTTCTTGAAGTTCCTGATTATGCTTCTCAACTCTCCCAAATACATTTCTATTCAAGGACCGTAATTCCAATTTTACTCTTTTCAACTTAGCCGCCAGTTTAGTTAAACCCGAGCCCCACGTAGGTTGTTCCTAACGTTTTTGTACTAAAGTGAGAAAAGATTCATGAGAGCACCACATTTTTTGGAACCTAAACGGAGAGGGACCATACCTTGTATCAACACCCGAAACTCTTAATACCATTGGGCTATGATCCGAGGACTTTCTTTTGATATATTCCAATTTTGACATGTTAAACCGAGTAGAAAAGACCATATTCATTTGAGCCCGATCAAGCCTTGCCCACTTTCTAGCATTCCCTTCCTGACCATTGCACCAAGATAGATGGTTCCCATGGTACGTAACTTCCATAAGGCCATAGGTATCAATCCATTCATTAAACTCATCCATTGCTTGAGCTAGATGGGGCCTCCCTTCCACTCGCTCACGATCAGCACGAATGACATTAAAGTCATCAAGAATAAAGCATGGAGTACTATTCTGACGGCAAGCCACCAAGCTCTCCCATTAGCCTCTTCGGTCCATATGATTACATTTTGCATAAACAAACGTGACCATAGTCCTCACATTATCAATAACTACCCATAATCATCTGGTTAGTAACGCTAACTACCTTCATCGCATAAGAAGCACGCCAGAACACCCATATTTTCCCCCCTTTCTCTTCATTACAAATATAACCATCAAAGCCTAACAAACTTACTAACTACTGCAACTTAGATTTTGCTACGAATGGTTCAAAGAGAGCTACAATCATTCCTTTGTTTTTCCGAATCAAATTATGCAACACAAGACGAGAACTGCCCAGCCCCTTAATGTTCCACGCAATGATCGACTCAATCATAACTTCAATTTTGTAATGTGGGTGAAACCCGTTGAGATTGATGCACACCCTTATTTTTTCCTTTGATGCTTGAGACAGAAACATGCAGGTTCTCAGACTCATACCCTTTTTTCTTTGCAAGCCCAACAATAGAACCTTCTTCCTCTCCCTCAGTGCAGGATGTGTGATCATTCGGCTCCTCTATTATAGGGATCACTTCTTTAGCCACAAACGCCACATCTCCAGACGACTCTTCTATTATAGGATTTCTTGCTGCAGTCCCATCCGCCACTAGATCATTCACAACCTCTTCTTTATTCACATCCGGCACTGAAACAATCGGCTCCTCTAGTAGCAGGGGCTACAATGGTGCTGCTGGACTATTGTCTCGCATAGTACTATTAGCCATTGCCTCCTCTTCTGCAGTTGGCACTTTCTCCATATCAGTGGAATTATTGATGCTCCCTCTTTGGATTAAAGGCAGCTCTTCAACCTTCTCGATATCACTCAATCCCTCGACATGTTTTATTTGTAAATTCTCCGGATCCTCCCTTGGCTCCTATATAAAATCCCCCCAACGCCTTGTCACAACTTTTTCCTCCATTACTTTTGACGGTTCGGCCCCCTCTTCAAGTATTTTCTCCTTTGTTTCATAGCGTTCATGACTTTCTTGGTGCAAAACTATTGTTTGTTTCTCCTGCCATTTTATCCTTGCACCCCCTTTTCCCTCTTCCCTTTCTCTACGTGATACCCCTTCCCCAGCCATGCACACCACTGAAGTGTAACCCTGTCTCCAGCACTTGGTGCAATAAAAGTTTGGCCTTTCGTAGCGCACCTCTTACCAGAATTTTTTATTAGCCACCACTATTGGAAAACCCTGCACTGGCTCCTCAATCAAGTCAATCTCCACACATATCTATGCATTGGTTGCTCTAGAATGATGCAGCGTTGCATTGTCCACCCCCAGAAATTTGCCAAACCTAGTTGCTAATATTTGCAAAATATCTATGTGGTACATATGCAAGGGAAGACTAGGCAAAAACAGCCACTGAGGCGCCAACAATGATTCTTTACGTAGGTCAAAATCTTTTGTCCATTGGAAGAGCCGAAACACAAATCCAGCAATCAACCGCCCCTCACGAGCCCATGCATGCACAAAATCCATCTCTGATTTCAGTTTCAGTAGGACATGATGATCATCCATCACACACACACACCGTCAAAATCTCCAAAAGCCCCCATGATTTTATTATAGTCAGTCGGATGTCATCGATCGTGGGCCTGATACGTACAAACTTCATGACAAGAGCACAACGAAACTCTTCCGCCGCTTTCGTCATCTTTGGTTCGGTGAAGACGAAACCAGGCTCCCTATCCACATCTACAGGATATCGTATCGATACTTTGAAGGATGAAGGCGTCACCTCCTTAGAGACCATCTGAACATAGGACAAGGTGCCCTCATCCCCACCAGCAGCCTCCACCAAACTGGCAGGTGCCGCCATGGGCTAACCTTAGGCACACGCAAGAACCACCCAGAAAAAGAAAGCAGCAATCTATGGAGCAAACATTTCAATGCGTCTTTTAAAAAAAAACTACTTTCAATCATTTATTATTTAGCAAGTCATGAATAAACTTTCCAAGCCCGCCACCACCAAGAATCATAATGAGAAATGAAAGAGTCATCCAACCATACTGTTGATGTTGAAAAATGCATCGACAAACATTATGATGCATGTCCTATTTCTTTTTATCAATTTTAACAAATACAAATGAACTATGATGCATATTGCTAAAATTAGATAGTTTATAATATAATTGAAAAAACAATGAGAACACATGATACGATCTTTAATTTAGGATTTACATCGATAGAAGCCTTTCTTTAGAGTTAATATCAAATAATTTGGGCAAACAATGAGAACCACGTTAGTTTGTAGGATAGGTTTTTGTGATTCCTTTGTTGGCTTAAAACTTTTTTAGAGATAATACCAAATTAAGAATTTGACTTGATTTTCATGATTATCAAAATATTTATCTTATCAAGAGATTTGACTCTCATAATTATCAAGATATTTATCTTATCTTATTTCTATACAAGTTTTCTATAAATAGGGGTCTATGCTTTATATTTGTCTTACTGAGAATAATAAAGATGTAGTCATCTCTCTCTTATCCTCCTCCTCCTCCATTTTATTTATTTTTACATAAATTAGTTTGAAACATATTTTAGGATTTTTTGTGTTAGAGCAATTTCTGGTCATAGAGGCCCGAATTATGGTTGGAAACTGGATATCTTCTCTATATGGTGGAGCTTGGTGGCAATCACCTATGGCTTGAAAATAGGGAAGATATAAATATTTACATTCCTCAGCACTGGAGCCTACGCCCAGAGATTTTGAATGAAAAATTTACCATAAATGGGGTTAAACACAAGCTCTTAAGTCTTCTATAAACTCCCTACAACCATTCTCATGTAGATGAGAAAGTAGGAGGAAGAAGAAGCTCTTTGGTTTCCTTTCCATTCAAAGTTGAATTCCCCAAAGGTTGCCTCTCTTTTCCGTCTTGTCTTGAGTCTCTTCCTTTCTCCAGCTTTTAAGTCACTTTATTGCTATAAAATGTGAAGAGTAAGTCCATCCAAGGGCCCATGTTGTATTAAAAGCCCATTATGCAAGGATGAAAGAGATAGAGATAAAAGACTTACCAAGAGACGATTCAATAGGGTGACTTGAAAAAAATAAAAAAGGAGGAAAAACTGACATGTGAGATAAAGCTAGGCATTTAACTTGATTTGATTACACAAAATTAAAAAATTTTATCTCATATAATCATTATAATTTTTTCAAACTTTCACATAAAATATAATAAATAATTCAATATTTTTAAATTTCAAAACAAAAAATATATTAAAAACTTATATTATAATAATATTTTATTCAACTTTTAACAAACATCTCCTCTCATCTAGATTGTGTAACCAAATAAGGTCTTAAACGGAAAAGTGAGGCTAAGGAGGACTCAACTTCTGAAAGGGAGAGGGAAGTAGAGAGTTTGAATTAGAGAGCTTATTCTTCCTCTTACTTCTCCATCTCCATGAGACCGATTATAGAGAGTTTAGAGAGGACTTGAGAGCTTGCATTTAATCCTATTTATAGTAAATTTTGCACTCAAGACTTGTGAACGAAGGCCCCAATTTCGAACCATATAAATTTGTGTCTTTAATATTGTCTTTCTATGTATTTATGTTAAGCAAGCTATGGATGATGACTACTAAGCTTTATCATATAGAGAAAAAGAGGGTCCATATTGATCTTACAATTTATTCTTCTAATCAAAATTTAAATAAGATTTTATAATGATTTTAGAAATTTTAGGAGATTTAAAACTACACATAAAATAAATATCCAATAATAATAATATTTAGATAGAGTACATAAAGAATCTAGGAATGAGATGTGTGGTGTTTTTTAAAAGTGACTTGCTAAAAACAAAAAATAGAAAAAATGTGAAAAATGTTATCTTTACTTGTAATTTTACGTACATAATCATATATGCTGAAATGTCAGCCATTAAAATAGCGAAGATTTTGAAATTCAAAACTTGAATTAAAAAAATTGATAAAATAGGACGGATACCGAATACGCATGATATTGTACATAAAATTATAGGTAAATATAAACTTGGAAAATTAAATAATGTTGAATGCTCTTAAAGCCATCTACATGCCCAAGTGGTAGAAGTTGGCCCTACCCCCCCTTGAGTAGTGGTGATCATTGGTGGGGGAAGGGTTTTTTTTTTGGTCTTAAACCACATGGGTTTATTAATTTTAATAAAGCAATGAATGGTTTATTATAAATATAATATATGCTTGGTTGATGTTACAATTAAAGTTCCTTTTAAAGAATTTTTAAAGTTTTAACTAGATCTAGCTAGCTAACAAACATTTCACGTGCTCACTTTGATATTGGTTCACCTACCAAATATAGGGCTAGCTTCCATTAATTTGGGGTGTCACGTTAATTCTATATATCTTAGTTTTAGATCCTCGTGATGAATGTCAAACAACATACAAATCAATGCAAGAGAACACACACAAAAAAACAAACATGTTCATTGTAATTGTTAATTTGTTCAGATTTCTCGCAAATGAATTAATAGATAATCTACTTAGGGATCTGAACTTTTAATTTTTTCAATGCATAGACCTAAACAAATTATAATTATTCTTTAATCATAGTTAATGTAGATATAAGATACTTAATCTAAATTATCGGATATAAAATTGCATACCATGTGTACACGATGAAAACGCCTAAAATGTTGCATGTATTTGCATTAAAAAGAATATGATTTAGTTGTGACGGTGTACAAGTGGAGTTTTTTGTTACCTTGTTTATGGTTACATATGAAAGATTAGGGGTTCAGATCCCAAATGCTTCTAGAGGGGTGAACATGTGTTTTCCAGATTTATTGGACTATTTAAATTAACAACTAATCAACCAAATCACAAGAAATAGTCAACACATCATTAACAACTCATTTGAGAACGTCTTCAAAATCTAAAACCACNTACTTTCAATCATTTATTATTTAGCAAGTCATGAATAAACTTTCCAAGCCCACCACCACCAAGAATCATAATGAGAAATGAAAGAGTCATCCAACCATACTGTTGATGTTGAAAAATGCATCGACAAACATTATGATGCATGTCCTATTTCTTTTTATCAATTTTAACAAATACAAATGAACTATGATGCATATTGCTAAAATTAGATAGTTTATAATATAATTGAAAAAACAATGAGAACACATGATACGATCTTTAATTTAGGATTTACATCGATAGAAGCCTTTCTTTAGAGTTAATATCAAATAATTTGGGCAAACAATGAGAACCACGTTAGTTTGTAGGATAGGTTTTTGTGATTCCTTTGTTGGCTTAAAACTTTTTTAGAGATAATACCAAATTAAGAATTTGACTTGATTTTCATGATTATCAAAATATTTATCTTATCAAGAGATTTGACTCTCATAATTATCAAGATATTTATCTTATCTTATTTCTATACAAGTTTTCTATAAATAGGGGTCTATGCTTTATATTTGTCTTACTGAGAATAATAAAGATGTAGTCATCTCTCTCTTATCCTCCTCCTCCTCCATTTTATTTATTTTTACATAAATTAGTTTGAAACATATTTTAGGATTTTTTGTGTTAGAGCAATTTCTGGTCATAGAGGCCCGAATTATGGTTGGAAACTTGATATCTTCTCTATATGGTGGAGCTTGGTGGCAATCACCTATGGCTTGAAAATAGGGAAGATATAAATATTTACATTCCTCAGCACTGGAGCCTACGCCCAGAGATTTTGAATGAAAAATTTACCATAAATGGGGTTAAACACAAGCTCTTAAGTCTTCTATAAACTCCCTACAACCATTCTCATGTAGATGAGAAAGTAGGAGGAAGAAGAAGCTCTTTGGTTTCCTTTCCATTCAAAGTTGAATTCCCCAAAGGTTGCCTCTCTTTTCCGTCTTGTCTTGAGTCTCTTCCTTTCTCCAGCTTTTAAGTCACTTTATTGCTATAAAATGTGAAGAGTAAGTCCATCCAAGGGCCCATGTTGTATTAAAAGCCCATTATGCAAGGATGAAAGAGATAGAGATAAAAGACTTACCAAGAGACGATTCAATAGGGTGACTTGAAAAAAATAAAAAAGGAGGAAAAACTGACATGTGAGATAAAGCTAGGCATTTAACTTGATTTGATTACACAAAATTAAAAAATTTTATCTCATATAATCATTATAATTTTTTCAAACTTTTACATAAAATATAATAAATAATTCAATATTTTTAAATTTCAAAACAAAAAATATATTAAAAACTTATATTATAATAATATTTTATTCAACTTTTAACAAACATCTCCTCTCATCTAGATTGTGTAACCAAATAAGGTCTTAAACGGAAAAGTGAGGCTAAGGAGGACTCAACTTCTGAAAGGGAGAGGGAAGTAGAGAGTTTGAATTAGAGAGCTTATTCTTCCTCTTACTTCTCCATCTCCATGAGACCGATTATAGAGAGTTTAGAGAGGACTTGAGAGCTTGCATTTAATCCTATTTATAGTAAATTTTGCACTCAAGACTTGTGAACGAAGGCCCCAATTTCGAACCATATAAATTTGTGTCTTTAATATTGTCTTTCTATGTATTTATGTTAAGCAAGCTATGGATGATGACTACTAAGCTTTATCATATAGAGAAAAAGAGGGTCCATATTGATCTTACAATTTATTCTTCTAATCAAAATTTAAATAAGATTTTATAATGATTTTAGAAATTTTAGGAGATTTAAAACTACACATAAAATAAATATCCAATAATAATAATATTTAGATAGAGTACATAAAGAATCTAGGAATGAGATGTGTGGTGTTTTTTAAAAGTGACTTGCTAAAAACAAAAAATAGAAAAAATGTGAAAAATGTTATCTTTACTTGTAATTTTACGTACATAATCATATATGCTGAAATGTCAGCCATTAAAATAGCGAAGATTTTGAAATTCAAAACTTGAATTAAAAAAATTGATAAAATAGGACGGATACCGAATACGCATGATATTGTACATAAAATTATAGGTAAATATAAACTTGGAAAATTAAATAATGTTGAATGCTCTTAAAGCCATCTACATGCCCAAGTGGTAGAAGTTGGCCCTACCCCCCCTTGAGTAGTGGTGATCATTGGTGGGGGAAGGGTTTTTTTTTTGGTCTTAAACCACATGGGTTTATTAATTTTAATAAAGCAATGAATGGTTTATTATAAATATAATATATGCTTGGTTGATGTTACAATTAAAGTTCCTTTTAAAGAATTTTTAAAGTTTTAACTAGATCTAGCTAGCTAACAAACATTTCACGTGCTCACTTTGATATTGGTTCACCTACCAAATATAGGGCTAGCTTCCATTAATTTGGGGTGTCACGTTAATTCTATATATCTTAGTTTTAGATCCTCGTGATGAATGTCAAACAACATACAAATCAATGCAAGAGAACACACACAAAAAAACAAACATGTTCATTGTAATTGTTAATTTGTTCAGATTTCTCGCAAATGAATTAATAGATAATCTACTTAGGGATCTGAACTTTTAATTTTTTCAATGCATAGACCTAAACAAATTATAATTATTCTTTAATCATAGTTAATGTAGATATAAGATACTTAATCTAAATTATCGGATATAAAATTGCATACCATGTGTACACGATGAAAACGCCTAAAATGTTGCATGTATTTGCATTAAAAAGAATATGATTTAGTTGTGACGGTGTACAAGTGGAGTTTTTTGTTACCTTGTTTATGGTTACATATGAAAGATTAGGGGTTCAGATCCCAAATGCTTCTAGAGGGGTGAACATGTGTTTTCCAGATTTATTGGACTATTTAAATTAACAACTAATCAACCAAATCACAAGAAATAGTCAACACATCATTAACAACTCATTTGAGAACGTCTTCAAAATCTAAAACCACTCCAAATGTAAATCATCACGTAAAACTCGCTATAGAAATTAAGTTTGTTACAACCAATTTAGAAACACTCGCAAGACTCTTGAAGTTGAAGTAACTCAATCTGACTTGCAACATCATGAATATCCCACTCGATCTCTACACCCAGACAGTTTCGGGTCACTGGCCTTTCTATAGTTTCACCACAAGCACCAACTTGATTTCTGAACCAAGGCAGCTCCAAAACTCCATCCGACCAAAGAATATGTCCACACCAATAGATCTTCTTAAGGTCTTCTCTCAAAAATACAATGAATACTATAACTCTAGCTTCTCTCCACGCCCTAAAAGTTAATGCATACTATTCTATATATACTTAGGGTTTGAGTAGATCATTTAGAGAGTCCTAACCCTAGTGAAATAGTGATTTTCTCAATTTTCACTCGAGCAAAGGTCGAGCAAATTGTTTAGTGAACTTTCTATCTAGTTCTTGACCATCACATTGTCGACCTATTTTTACCATGTAAATATTGTAATCTGAAGATTCTTGCGAAACATGAATTTTTAGATGATTGAGTTATATTTTTAACGCTACCAATATCACCTCAATCCGATATGGGTTCCAAAAGTTATGATGATTTACTATGGCTATATAGATTGATCTCATCAGGCTTGCAAATTTGCAATCTTTGCACTTCTTGTTCCAATTGCAATCTAGAGTACTCTACCCAATACATTTACAACGCAATTGGATTGAGTTTTATTATAAGTACATGCCAACATATATATTATTTTTATACTAAATGTATATTCATTTATAAGTTTTTCAAATACAAATCTCAAAAAAGTTTAATATGCTAAAATAGATTCCAAAATCTACGAGTCCTGTAAATCGTAGGGAGAAATAGAATATTGTTGTGATTCTGTGTGAAACACTAATTGTGGTTTAGCACTTTACTAATTTTGCAAAATCAAACCATCTATATTAAGTCATAATTTTAATGAAAAATATCTAACATTTATTACAACATTTATTACAACCTGTGTAAATATTTTTAGACAACACTAAATATTAAATAAATATTATAATACACACTTTCTTATATCCGTTTTTTTTTTTTTTTTTCTAAAAACTTTATAAAAACTTAAAAACAACTCTTGCTACTGATGTATATATAGAGGAAGAAGAGTGCTGCATACTGCATGTAGCCCAACAAAAGACTTTTCCATACTGCACGAGTGTAGCCATCGGAGGATCCGAACTACGTTTAGCTTAGAGGGGGCCATGGCTGATGATGGCCCCCTAGCCTCCCAAAAAAAGAATTGACAGTTAATTATTTGAATTCAAATAAAATTTAGTAAACAATAATATTGATCCCAAAAAATTTGAGAACCCCTTGAAATCTTTCAAAAATAGAAAATTTTTCTTTATCTAACCCCATTAAAAATTAATCTTACCTTCATAGAAGTATATATGAAAAAAACAGTTCCTATATTTTCTTTATGTCCATAAATTTTACCACAAAAATATAAAAACGAGTATACATACCTCATAAATCTAAAAAGTGCAATGCTACCTATAGTTGTAAAATGTATAAACGTCGCACAATCATTTTGAAAATGAGTGTGGTTTATTATTAAAAAATTATTTTTTTTATGTAGGTCCCATATTTACTAACTTTTTTTCGAATGATTGCGTGGCGCTTCCGCACTCTATGACTACAAATATCATTTCTCATCTAAAAATATAGCTCAAGAAATTTAAAAATTCAAAGATATGAGTTAAAAAAAAAAAAAAACCCAAGATTCGGTTACTAAATTATAAATTTATATTTCCATATGAGTTCATATATATATTTCTTTTATTAAAAAACCAAAAGTCATTAATTTTTTAAAATATTAAAGTGTCTTTTTTTAAACCTTTAAGAGAGTTAAGTTTCTTCGATCAATGAATCAATAATCTTTTACTTAATGAAAAATACATGAACAAAAATATAAATTGAAATTTCTTATTTTATCTGAATGAAAAATTTTAATATGATCAATTATCGAGATTAATAAAAAAAAATGTTTGTTATAAATTGAAGGAATATGAAATCAATTTTCAGTATTTTCTATAATGATAAACAACAAGGTGTATAATATATACATACATACATAGACACATACATATATATACATATATATATATATATACACGCACGTATACGAGCATAATCGTCATCGTATAGATATAGATTGAAATGGTCCACTGAATGGAGTACAAGATAAGACTTTTCCATGGTGCATGCTTTTCAGTAACGTTTTGGTTGCCGGTGAATAAGACATGTTTGGGAATTAGTAGGCATGCGTTTTAGTACTTGCTGGGATTGGTAGCATGTGTTGGAACGTATATTCAAAGCTAGCAAGCTCGTGTCTAAGCGAACTTTCAAGGCATGCAGTGTCATTTTCATTTCTGTTATATATTTTGTTTATCAATTTATTTCAAATTAATTAATATTAACAAAATATACAAATATTTATATAAATTCTACTGTGGCTGTTAATATTTTTAAAATTAATTGAAAAATTCCTAAAAAAAATTATTATTTTTTGTTGAATTAGATCTCGGGAATTCGAATTTTTTTTTCTCGACAGTTTTGGTTATGAGATCGTTATTTGTCCGGTTTTCTTTTGCTCGTGGAATAAGAATTTGTGTTCTTCTTGCTGAGCTCATGGTGATCATTATTTAGAACATTCTCATTCGCTTAGGTAAAGGCAAAACTAAGATCACATGTTTTGCCTATTACCTACTCCATTTAAGACAAATTTCCACATGGATTATTCATCTATTTGTTAAAATAATAATAAAATATTATTAATTTAATATTTTTATAATTTTTTTATCTAATTTAATTATTTTTCTCATATTTTACTATTCAAATTCATTGTAAATTTTATGAACCCAAGCACCTATATATATATAAATAATAATTAGTACTTGATCACCTACTATGTAACAACAAAATGAGAGAGAGATTAATATAAATTATTCAATTGAGGGTGAATAGTAACAATACAAATATACAGTGTTACTGTAGCTAGCAAGCAAAATATTTTCCTTTTGCCTTTCTTTCAATGTAGATCATTTTAAAGGATTGTCAGCCAAATTTTAAAGGATTGAATAAAATATTGTTAGAATATTATTTTTTTTAAAATTATTATTATTTTAAAATTTAAAAAAGTTGAATTGTTTATTATATTTTATATAAAAATTCAAAAAAATTATGATGAGATGAAATGAGATAGAATACTTTCACTATCCATTATTCCAATAATGTGTCTCGACTGTTTTTTTTTTTAAATTTTTTTAGTTGATGATCAAGAAAGTATTTTTTAATAATGTTGTATTTTTTTAATTATTTAAGTGTATTAAAAAATGCACGAAATTTTTTTTACAGTGTCACCCCAAGTGAAAATACTTGGTTTTATTGAGGTGCATCTTTCGATGTATTTTTGTAGTCCCTTTTGGTTTTGGTTGTATGCAATAAATAGCTCAGGCTGGCAGGGAACTGGAGGGACGCTTGTTGTTTGGCTTTAGCCTTGGAAACAAAATTCTCTCCTTGTCAAAGAAAGAAGGTAAATCCTCAAAAAAATAAAGGTAAACTCTATGTCCTTGTCACAGAATTTAATTTATATATAAAAAAAAATTATAATATATGTTATGGGCATTGCATTATGTTATACATATGAAGGGAGTGTGAAGAATTAGGGGAAAAAATCTGCCATAAGGTAAAAATTTCTGCTCTGCAGTTTGCAGCACAACATGCGTGACAAATGGCATTTAAAGGTTTTTTTGTTTTGTTTTTTTTTTCCCTTTCTATTTTATTTTATGGGATTAATTCTGAAATATATAGCATAATTAATGGCCATCTTGGAGCCCCCAGCAGCTATGGACACAAGTAAACTAATAAACTGGAGTAGTTGGTGGGCGGGTGGTGGTGGAACCAAAAGCTTCCTCCAATATAAATGATCCATTTGATCTCAAACATAATAATCTTCATTGAATTTGGACTTTCCCATTTAAGATTGAAGTAAATAATGACATTGTTTTGTCACATCTTGATATCTAATTTTCCTTTTTGTCATTTTCAGTTGGAAATAGAATGGAATCATGATTTGAATCCAAAATAATTTATTGCAAGTTTAACCACTTTTTAAAAAGAATTAATTAATTATTTATTTTTTTAGTGATAATCTTGATTAATTAACCATTAGGAGCAGATAAATTCAATTAAATTTTAATAAAAATTACATATAAAAATATGTCTTTTATATGTGGTCCCATCATTCAATTTTTTTTTTTTTTTTTTTTTGACGAGTTAATAAAAGGGGAAGGTGGTCCTGATAGCATTGTGTTAAGGAATGGGAGGTGTCATATGCATTATGCAATGATGCCTTGTTTGTAGTTCTGTACGATGAATTGAGTCTCCTGTCTGTATCACTTGTCTGTATCAAAGTAAGTGTTGCAGTTTTTTGTGCATAAAACCGGAAGCCCCTCTGCGGACACAGCTTTCACCATGTGAGCAGTCACAGTATTGAATTTTCAAGTGCCAATTACCATAACTTCCTCTCTTTCTTTCCCCCGTCATCCAAAACTGAACTTTTTTTCACCCACGTCTATATGTCTATATATGATGAGAAATGATAGTCGCGAACATGTAAATGCAGCGTAATCACTTTAAAAAAAATAAATAAATACAGAATTTACATAAAATAAATTAATTTTTTAACAGTAAATCTCACTCTTTTCAAAGCGACTGCAGTGCATATATCATTATCACTTTCAACCCTAAAGGAAGACTCTTTCAGGACAACATATAGATATTTAATTCTCTTCACCGTATAGCCAACGCTTTCCAATTTCAAGGTGGTCACAATTTTTCAAACTCTTGGACTTTGACCTTGTAAAGGAAAATGTATCAATATCTATATCTATATATTTACATGTTGCCTTGTTGTGGCTTCTCTTGTACAAGGCAAAATGATCAGGTTTGTGCTCAAGGCATGCCTCCTCTGTTTTTGGTGCTTACCATTCTAGTCTTTGCACGGAGTAGGCCAGTTATGTCCAATGAATCATTCATTTCATGATTTTATTTTTTTATTCTCTTCTTCACGTGACTTTTTATTGGCGGTTAAAAAATATATAAACTNTGATTTTATTTTTTTATTCTCTTCTTCACGTGACTTTTTATTGGCGGTTAAAAAATATATAAACTTTGATTTAAAAAATTAAATAAATAGAGTTTAAATACTACATCAACATTTTTTTAATGAAAACATATTTATAACATGTAGGCAAATAATCTGAGGATGCAAAAGGTATATATGGTCCGTGTCTTTTACAGAGGCGAAAAAAATGCCGTGAATGACAACTTAGATGTATAATTAAATAGATTTCTTTTTAAAGAAACTATTTTTTCTATTTTAATTAACCAATTTTTAAAAACATCCTCTGAATATTTATCCAAAATTTCTATGTATTTCATTGAAAAATAAATAAACCAAATAATAGGAAGAAATAAATGATAAAAAATAGGTAGATGAGAGAGAGAGAGAGAGAGAGAGAGAGAGAGAGAGAGAGAGAGAGTTAAACCTCGTAAAAAAAAAAACTACTCATTGATGATTAGTGTCAAAATACATAATTTGCCTAACACTCACACGAGTACGATTGGAAATGATATCATAACACAAGTCATGTGTTTTATATTTTCTTTGCATAATCTGATGGGAGACCTTTATGGAGGAATGCTCAACTGTTATACATATATAGATGTAAGATGGCATAATTGATTGTAAATATTGCTCTAACATTGCAAGAAATCAAATAGATCAGGAGAAGTGAGCTTATTTGGTGGCCACCACCAAGTCTAAGGTATCATCTTCTGCAGATTTCTTCAACCTTTCTGCAGCTTTCTGGACCTACATGCATGCATAGGCATTGTCAATGATTAAAAAAAAAGGCAATTCAAATAAAAAAGTGAATTACACGTACGTACAGATTCCTTCATGAAAATAATAATAATAATAATGAATTTAATTACCTCAATATTCCAATCTGTCCTGGCTGTTAGTATAATTAGAGTTATTGTTTGCAGAAGAACTCCAATGACCAGCCCCCACCAGATTCCCTGTCAAAGGCCACCATGCAATTTGCATTCCATCCCATTATTCTTTACTTATAATAATGACACATGACAAATATACAACTAATACTTGGAGAGAGAGAGAGAGAGAGAGATTCGACTTACTGTTACTCCTAGACTAGTTTTGAAGCCAAGAACACATCCAATTGGAAGACCAATGAGATAGTAAGTGGCTAGGTTAACATAAGCCACCACAGCTTGCCATCCACTTCCAATTGCCACGCCTAAAATTCCAAAGAAGAATATAAAGGAAAAAATATTGCTTATATTTCTTTTTCATCTAAATATGTTAGAATATAATTTAAACAATTTAATTTATTTCTATTTGTCAGCTTAAACTTTTGGAACAATATTGATTAACATGATATGAGAGTAGAGGTCTTATGTTTATATCCTGACTTCACACTTCGTCTCGTTTAATTAAATATTCTAGTAATAAGTCTAACCTATATGCGAAAGACAGTGTTAAAATATAATTTAATTTTACGGAAAAAGTGGTGAGTTAACACGAGAAAAGATAAAAATTAATTATGTAATATTAAAAACTGAAAGAGATAAGTATGTGAATCTAGAAAGTTAAAAGGGCTGAGAAGAAACAAATTTAGCTATTAAGGGTACATAAAAATAATCTTTGTTTTGTTATGTTTTGTCTTTTTGTACCATACGTGTTTGTGACATTACCTGAAAGGATAGGTTGAATGCCATTTAAGAAAACGGAAATGGCGAGCAATGGGGTCAGGTTGGACACAGCCTCTATGACCTCAGCGTCAGATGTAAAAAGTCTGCTCAATGCAACCCGAAATACCAGAACAATTATGCTGAAAACTGTACTAATGAGTATGGTGGTCGCATTCACCACCAGTACTGAAAACTTTGCAACCTTGGCATGTCCAGCCCCAAGCTCATTACTGACTCGGACACTGCAACCCACCGAAAATCCGTGATCATCGATTCATGCGATTTTCAATCGAGCAGTAGCAAATAGTTTACAACTTTTTTAAGATTCCTTTTCTAAAATAATACCACTGTAGTAAAATAATGATAGTGGTGCCATTATGTTCTATAAATCTGTACTCCATTAACATTATGTCTTTATCATTATTCTGTTAAATCTTCGTATCAAAGAGAACACAGATAATTCAAGAACAAAGAATTTGGAAATCTTAACATTAACAGACCTGGTTGCTGCGCTTAGTCCCAACATGAACTCAATGTCCCAGTTCAAGTAATTCATACTGAAATCATGTACAGTTTACACATTAGAATATGCATGTCAAGCAAGTTAACAATTTAGCCTTTGCAAAAAACAAAGAATACATGAAAAAAGAAAAAGAAAAGAGTAAGAAGTCATAGGGTTGAGCGTTGATGTACCAAACAGAAATAGAGTCTAGTGAGATTGTGGGGTTGGGGAGGAGCCCTGATATAAGTACCAATCCTTGGCTGTACCATATCTCCAAGCTACATCAATATTATGATGAAGGTCAGTAAATTGTTGAACACGAAGGGAAGAAGATAAAAATATTAGAGAGGAGTAAGAGAGGCAAATTTCTACCACAACATGACAGCAGAAGCGACAGTGATCTTTAAATAAGGCCAAATCCCTTTGAAGGCTTGGATAGAGAAACCTGTCCAAGTTTCCTTGCAAGAGGGGCTTAGAAGAATATAAAGACTAGTGACAAACACAAGAATCCACCAAGAGAAGCTTTGTGTTAGAGCAGCCCCCAAAAGTCCGAAGTCCAAAACGTATACTACCAACCACGAGAGGAGAATGTGCAATAGGAATACTCCACAAGACATGTATGCCAGAGGATTTACAATGTTCTGTGCTTGGAGGAACCTCTGCATCGGGCAGTATATTGCAAATGCATAGAGTTGGGGTATCAAACCGTGCGCAAAAATCTGGCCTTGTTCAGCTATGCTCTCCGATTGTCCTATGGCTATCAGGATGGGGCCAGAGTACCAGTAGAGAAAGGTGAGGAGAACTGCTGCTCCCACGTGCAAAATTATGGCTTTTTGGCAGATGATACCCATTGCCGGGTACTTCCTCGCTCCATATGCTTGTCCACACACGGTCTGCACAGCACTGGCCATGCCCAACTGCGTTTTGGAGAAGGAAATATCAAAGTTCAGAACATAGTTGGAATAACAACAACTACTCAAAACATGCTGCAACAATTTATAAATTTCGACGTACAGTAGGTGTGCAAAAACCAGAATACTAATTTCAATCGAAGTAAAAAAAATTAAAGGAAATCACACCATAATCCCATAAGCTAGACCTTGCATTCCAACACTAGCTATGGAGGCCCCAGCAAGTTCCAAGGTTCCCAAGTGGCCAGAGAAAATCAGGGTCACAAAGCTTAGCATGTAATTGCATAGCTCAACTACAATGGATGCCCAAGACAGCAGCCAGAGGATCCTTGACTCCCACGCCACTAACCGAAGCCACAACCGGAATTCCAAAGGACGGTTTTCCAAGGTCTCTTCGATGGCATCGGAGGACAAGTCAGAAATCCGATCGTGGGTGTAGCGTCCATGTAGCAGCGGCTGGTACTCTGCGGAGCCCATGATACGGTTCGAAGCCCTGGAAAAATAAGAGTTGAGGATACTTTCGAATGAACGGGTAACAAGTGCATACAACGTGAATATGAAGGCCTCCAAAGATCAGCTACCATTTTTGTTTTAGGGTTTTGACCCAGTGCATGCAAGGGTTCAGCTACCACTCCAAGAACCTGGTGCTCACCAACCAGTTCTCTCTCCTCCTCTGTATCTGCAAATGTAGGTTTGATGCAGAGAAAAAAAATAGGGGAGAATTGTCGCTGAAGCTAACGGCGTAGACTGTGGAGGATATTTTATTATTTTTTGTTATTCACACACCACACGTTGTGACGTTTACAGATGTAGGAGTTTGTCGCGTTAGTTAACGTATATGAATAAATTATTTATTTTAAAACCAACGTGTATAGCATATATTCATATAATTTAATTATAATAATTAATTTAATTTATATTTCCAATTAAATCATACCAGATAAATATTTTATTAGGAGTACTCTGTACATTGACTACAATCATATCATATTCAACCCATACTTACTCATTTTAAAAAATAGCGACAATTAAATCTGAAAAAATTCGACGTGAATTTCAGATTTAATTTATTATTATTATTATTAATATTAATAATAATAATAATAATAATAATATTATTATTATTATTATTAAGGAAGTGCCATTCTTAGAATGTACAAATTATTTTTTCAAAATATTTTGTTTTTGTTTTTAAAAATAATAATAGTATGAGATTGTAAAATAAAATTATAAATTCTTCATTTAATATTGATATAATTGTTATCATTAATGATGTAAAGAAGGAAGCGACTTGATAGGCTGGTGGCTTCATCAACCTAACTTGTATTGTTTGTGCTAAAATGGAAGGGATCTAAATTTGGATACACAAATAGTTCATCTTTATCATCTTGCTTCTAGAATTTCTTGTCATAAGGATAAGCAACTTCAGTATTTCAGATTATATGTCTCAATTTCTTCAATTTATATTTAAAAATTAAAACATAATATGCTCACTGTCTCGTCAATAATAATAATAATAAAAAAACATTATTATAGAATAAATTTATAGCTACATATTTCTGACCAAATAGCAACATAGGAAGTGTCCTTTTGTGGATCAGGGCTGGTCTTAAATTACTTGGTCTTATTTTATTTTATTATTATAATTTATTAATTTTTTTAAATTATCACATAAAATATAATAAATAATTTAATTTTTTTAAAATTTAAAATAAAAATTATATTAAAAAATTAGATTATAAGAATATTCTATTTAGTTTTCAATAAAACATCTTAGATCATTTGAATTGCATAATCAAATGAGGCCTAAATTATATGTAATGCATGACAATATTTATCACTTCAAAGCTCCCAAATCTTTTGAAATGTTTGTCTGAATTGAACACTCTTAAATAAATCGGAAATAGAGTGAAAATTTAAATATGAAGTTGAAGAAGAATCTTTTTACTTTATTTTTCTGGAATCTTTTTTGGGCATTACAGTAACCCTTGAAAGGCTCGCCTTGAGTTGGAGTTTATGTTAAAAGAAATGAGTAAAACAATATTCATAAATCCATGCATTAAAAAAAATTATTATTAATTTCTGCCAGAAACTTGTGTCAGGTCTGAACCCAAGACTCTTGGAAATTGACAAGCAAGTACCCTTTTCTAGACGCGTGGAAAAAATGAAAAACATGGATATACTGAGTTACTGAGAAAGAAAAACAATGCGACAAGAATAACTGGGGAACGGTCCCGCTGCGTTATTCCCGGGTCCAACTTGCGTTGGTTTTAAAAATGTCAGGTTTAAAATATATAAAAAAATAAAATAAAATAAAATTATTGGAGGTCAATTCAGGGACCTTTTTGGAAGATTTTGTTTTGGTGCAATAAATCTGTGGTAAAGTTGAATTTGGATAATAGAATAAGATTTTGCTACAGTGTTAATTTGCGCAATTGGCGCTATTAGATTATTCACATTAACTTTTTTTTATAAATTTCTCTAAAATTTAGCTAAAAAAATACATTTTTAAAATTTTTTTTTCTAAATTTTAATTATCTATAAAAAAATCTCATACATCTCATTTTCAATTATTTTTTTATTTTTTTTATTACTTTTTTTTTTTATCTTACTTTCATTTACAAACTTAACTACTTATCATTTTTTATTTTTTATCACGTTTTGAACTATTATTTTCTAACAAATATTTTAAACAAAAATTTAAATTATTTTATTTATGGGTGTGATAATATTTTTAAAATTATTTCTTTTACATTTTTGTAATTATTTAAATTATTTTTAAAATTATTACTTAAAACTATAATGAATATGAAGATGAGAAAGTATAGATGATTAAAAGAAAAAATTTATTTATTTGTTAGAATAAAATATTTTAAGAAAATAATTTATAAATAAATAATACCTCTACATATTTAAATAGTTACTGTTTACATCTCAAAATTTTTTTTCCAAAATACACTATACACTCAGTATAGTGTATAAATTTTTTTTTTTTTAATAGTCGCCCTTTTTAGTCAAATGCGTTGAGTATATTAGCATTTTCCTTTGTAAAAAAAAAAATTACTATTAAACTGTCCAATGAAATGATAGGTATACGACAAAGTGTATCTATCATTTGTACGGATATTGTTTTTAGCATTTGTTTTTGTTTATTTGTTTGTATTGTATTTTTATTTTTTAATATTTTGTTTTTTAAAAAAAATACACAAAAAATGCTTTAAAGAACCCAAAAAAAAAAAAAAGATTTAACACTGTGTATACAAAGTGTCGGTACACTTTGTCACTGACTGTAGCACCTTCAATTTTTAAATAGCCAAAGAAAGAGACACATGAACGCCTGACAGTCCTACTTTTGGAGTCTGGGGAAAGAATCATGTTGGACACTGATCATCGTCAACATCATCTAGACTTCTGCTAGCTACGACACATATCTGATCTTTCTGTATTAACATGATGATTCTTAGCCTCAATATTCATTGTATATGCCCACCATTTTATTCTTTTGTTTGCAGCAGTGGCAATGGACATTTGACGATGATACAGTTACGACCCGTTTGCTATCCTTCTACTTCTTTAGTGTAATTGAAATTTTTATTATTATTTTCTTTTAAATATTTTTTTAACATTCTTAATTATTTAGAAAAAATTAAAAAATATATAATTTCACTAATAGTCACTTTCTTAACTATTAAATAAAAAAAAAAATGATAGGAGAATAGTAAGCTTATCATTATTTATGAACATTATATGATGGCTCGCTCCTCAGCAACCAATTAAGTTCGTGATCATAATACCCAATCCCCCAAATGCATTCTCGCTTGAAGCATGCATGCATGGCAATTAAAATGTTGGGTTGTTCTTGTTCTCTTGGGGCTAAAACCTCATCATTGAAGGGACTCTGTTCTCGACATCATCACTGCTATATATTCAAAACTCACAATATATATCTAACATTCCTCTGGAAGATCATTTTCCTACATTAAAGATCATGACGTTCAAGTGTAATACCCCTTCTTATATAGGGATCTCATGTGTTATTATAAAAATGACTGTGTAAAAGATCTCATATTTAATAAATTATAAAATAATTATTTAATAAAAAACATGTCTCCAAATAAAATTAAAATAAACAATTGAATAAAATTTACTTCACAAAAATAATTTATTCTAAAAAGTCTGAAATTTAATCAACTGCTCCATTTAATCTTGGTTTGCCTTCGCGTTTATCATCCTCACTTTGGTGGTTAAAAATATGAAATAAAATTAAAATGAGTCGAAGATTCAGTAAGAAACCCATCACAACGTAAACAGAATAACTGTAGGATTTTTCATAAAATATTTCATGCTGAAAATTTAAATTCATGATCATTCATATGTATACTCATGTCATGCTTAGCTTATTTTTAAATTATCTAACTTATCGTACTTATCTTACTGGTCAATACATTTAGCCCTGTGTGTAAGATTGTGCACCGGCTCCACATCCTATGGCCACAAGGGGAATCACTAATAGTATGATAGCATACTATGGTGGAGCACGTTTAGGTCTGTGGCTTACACATCCACTCATAAATTACATTGGTACCATGCATCTAAATGAACTTATCTTATCTTACACTTAATTATAAGAAAACTTACGTAACTTGATCATAAAAAAGCATACGTGTCTTTA
>QEOT01002793.1:133746-148040 GCA_003123785.1 Pterocarya stenoptera | reverse complement strand
AATGGAAAACCGTCCTCTCCAGTACATGCAGCAAGATGCACACTGTTATTATGCGGTCACCCCCCAAGCATCCACACTATTAACGCATGCTAAATGATGGGGGTAACCGCAGTGGGGTTGAGTCGGGCTGGTTTGGAAAGTAAGAATTTTCAAGAATTCTCTTTTCATCTCAATTCATCATTACACTTTTTTTAAATCTCCATACAAAATATGATAAACAATTCAACTTTTTCAAATCCCAAAACTAAAAAATAATATTTTAAACTTTAAAACAAAACACAAAATTCTTATATCAACCCCCCAAACCTTCCTACCTCTTTTTAACGCATATTAATTATTAAAGAGGTTGGGCTCTTTAAGACCTAGTTTAGTTATGCAATTAAGATGAAATAAGATGTTTTGTTGAAAATCGAATAAAATATTATTAAAATATAATTTTTTCATACAATTTTTATTTTAAAATTTGAAAGAATTGAATTATTTATAATATTTTATGTGAAAATTTAAAAAAATTATAATTATAAAATAAGATGAGATAAAATGATTTTGTATATCCAAACCGGGCTAAGACTCTTAATCACTCTGTCTACTTGGACCTGTGATTGGTCAAATAAACTCAAATTACAAAACTCGGGCCCAAAAAGCAAAAGCAACCGAATAAAATATCAGAATTCAGTTGATATACATAGCTATTAGCTCCTCGATTTTCAGCTCATTCCAAGCAGAATAACATTTAATATTTGAATTACAAAATTAGCACGTTTAGCTTATAACATATTTGGGAATTGGAACACACAACCATTCCAGTGGTGTCTGATTAAACATGCTTGCTGCTATTTGGTTTCCCACCATTTTTGTGGAAGCGACGCCACAAGCTCTGAAATATTTGAGACTAGTTGGGAGCTATTTCCATAACTTCACAGTGTTGTCATGACTTGCTGAGGCAACCATTCCGGTGACAGGTGATTGTGCCAAAGCCGAGATGATGTTCTCGTGTGCTGAAATTGTCATGCTTTTGTTCTCAGCCATGTTCCATAACTCCAATGACTGCATCCCATCACCCAGTTATAAAATAGTTGTAAGTTATAAGTTAATCATTTTCCAAACAAAATCATGCACACAGCTTTACCAGTAGACACTTGGCATCAACCCAAGTTATTGTATTTTCTAAAAATTTACCCCATGAAGAGTACTAGGAATTACCGTCATTCCTCCAATGACCAAGAGAGTTGAATAACTAGGGTGAAAGACGCAAGAGTAGAACTGATTCCCATTAGAGCCGAGCTCCTGAATGCACTCTCCCGAGGCTGATGACCAAATCTTCACCAAGTTCTGACTAACAGATGCCAAGTAATCTCCATTTGCATCCCAGCAAATATAATTTACCATTTCCGAATGTCCCTATGAGGAAGATGGAGGATTTAAATAAATAAAAAAAATTAAACCAGGTGCTACCAAAAGAATTGACAAAATCAACATCTCAAGAGGAGGAGGTTGTGTCAGTTAGTCAACCTCAGCCGATATTTGTCAGCAACCACACATCCCTTACCTGGAATGAGTATGTTTGCCTGTCAGTTTCGACATCAAAGATGGACACCACTTTATCTGAAGCTGCTGCCAAAAACTGTCCAATTCTTGGTTGAAATCTCACTTNGCGTGTGAATTATATGCTTGCAGACGATAGCTTGGCTGCCAGGATATCTCTTGTAAGTTAATCTTGGGAGTAGAGTAGAAATTGAATATACAACTTATTGAATGAGAACACATACTATCAGAAAAACACAGAGCACATGGAAAGCAATGCCTCTGACGTCTAGAAAAATGTTGCAAATTAATATTAAACCAAAACCCACGTTTTAGGTGGAAGAGAAAGAACGTGACATTACATTTGCTGCATCCCATAATCGCACAGACTTATCCACTGAAGTTGTAGCCAGCTGAGATGAATTCGGCCTAAAACGAACATCTGTAATCACTAATTTGTGATCTTCAGGGGTGCCTTCTGTTTTCAGTGTGTCCATGTTCCAGAGGACAACCTAATACATACAGCAATGTAAATATACTTTAGAATTTATTCTTTCTTTACTTCTGTTATATTGTTTATGCCAATGTGAAAGAGTGGCTAAACTAATTGAGAACAAATAATAAAATGCAAAGCAAAAGAATCTCATTTTTTTACGAGTAAACAAAAGAATATCATTGATCGCAACAGAAACAGGTAGCCATCATTGATATAGACCTGTTGGTTTAAATGACATATAAATGGTTCTTCCTGTGACCTCCAAGTCTGAGGTCAGTGGTTGGCTATGAACAAAGTGACATTATAGTTGTTATACAATTCATTGGTGTTCTTGTGTACCAAAAATGGTAAGAAAATATAAATCTCACAATGTCATATCCGTTCCTCAAAAGTGGCATTTTCTCCTTACTCCAAAAGGAAATATACCTTCTTTTCATGTCCAGCACTAGCAAGCAACTTCCCATCTGAAGAAAAATGACAGCAAGTAACCATGCTGTTTCTTGTCCGTATGCAACCAACTTCACTGAAGGTAAAACCTGAAACACAGAATGTGGCCATAGGTACCTTGGAGAGCAAATCAATTGCCACAAGCCTTCATGGACGCAATACGATGACGAGTTACCTTTAGAAGGCTCTTTTTGGTGCTCAGTTGGACTTTGATTCAACGTCCCATATAAGTTCCCTCCATCTCCATCATGAGACAGAAATGACTCCACATTATCATCTAAAGCACTGACATCTCCAAATCGTTCCATATCTTCCTGAAATAAAAATAACTTTCTCAGAAGCATACTAATATTCCACTCTATTTGGCTTCTATGTTATGGTACCTATAAGGCAGATACATCTCTACAAACTCAGTGCTCAAACATCTGTTTATATGAGACCTCAATTGAAGATGATTTCCAAGAAGATTGCATATATTTATTGTGAAACAATAACCGATAAGTTACTTATACACTCAGAGATTAAGACATCATATCTACCATATATCTTCACTAAATTGACGAATAAGATGTCTGCTGAATGGCTCTAAAATATGTTAAACCACAAGCTTAATATCAACATACAAGCAGATTAGACGATGACCCAAGGCCTGCCGTCCCCTCAGGACCATACATCATCAAGCTCTTAGGCACGCTGTTAACATGCTGGATGCTACTTGCTGTTGTTATTCCATCTCCAGGTGTGTGGGTGGATGGTGGAGAACTAGGAGAAGGGCCAACCGTATTTCCTGTACCAGTACTGTTTGCAGCTCCAGAAGAAGAATGCTGTTTTCTTTTTCTGAAATTCTGTAGCCAAAAACAAAAAACTAACGACACAAGTCTTCTAATTGAAAATGTGGCAGCAGGAATCCTTTGAATTGTAAACAGTATATTCCCAGGAAATAGATTACAGTGACAGTTAACTAATTTAACCCAGACAATAAGATATCTAGTTATCTGCATAATCTGAAAAATTAATTATAACCTGTTGCAATTGGTCCTGTTGTTGAGATGAAGAATGTTGCATCTGGCCCATCTTCATCTGTTGAATGCCCACAAAAGGCTCAGAAAGATTTACACAGATAACTAAGTGAAGTTGAAAATACTAAACTGTTTCATATGGACACTGATGACACAATTCAGAAAATCTAGAATACAATATAATCTGCATGAAAGAGAGCTAGTATGGTTACGCATACACAAGTACACAGACATACAGACATATGAATACTTATTTTCTCTGTTTTTGTTTTGGATGGGATAGCTGGTACATTCATAATCTTCTATATTTGAACGAACATTTAAACACAAGAAACATGGATGGAAGTGCCTTATATGCATGCACTAGAATAGGCACAGACCCTTGCATTAAAGAATCAATTAAATTATTGATCCACTCAGAAATTTCCTATGTGATCTCGCTTTCCTCTCTTTCTCTCTCTCGCTCACACACGGGTGTGCATAGGCACCCACGCATATAGAGCTTGCTAATATAGGTTTATCTTTTTGGTTGTAACTACCTCTTCCTAGTAGTGAAAAAACCAATACAAATTAGTTCAAAAATAAATCAGGGTCTGCACTCAGGCTTCAGCTTCGACTCCTAACAAACAAACCCACTAGGCAAATTAGGCAATATGATGTATATTTGGTAATTTATTATATCTGGGAGTCATTCCCACCCTTTTGGTCTCCTTTACCTATATATAACATTTACATTTGCTGAGAAAAACGTTCCTTTCTGCTAAATTTTCACAAAGAGATGATAACTAACTCCAATAAAAAAACAACTAACTCCAAACGTTTTTCTTTATAAGCCTAAATAAAGCCAAATGTATAACCTACTTAATAAAGAAAATTACCAAAACTACAAAAATATTGAATTTATGATTAAGAAACATCTAGATTAGAAAAATATGGTAGTAATAAAATCAACAATGCCCTGGACTGTACAGTTCCAAATTCCAAAATCAAATTTATCCCTTCTGGCCATTATAGAAGCAAGTTTACTTTGATAATCCTTAAGGCTTTAAAAACAATTGATGGGTGACAAGTGATACTCTGGATTGTCATGAACATGTTAGGTCACACATTGGGAGAGTAGATCATGAAGGTGTTGCACAAGTGCTAAATCACACATTGGATATTTACTAGGTAGAACTAACATTTATAAGAATTTGCTATTAAAAAAGCATTTATAATATTCCAGAGAACTCCAATTAACCTTGATTAATCTTTTTCGAATATAACATAGATGAGACTAGCAGATCCCTAGTTCATCATATAATGTGGTATCACGGCACTACGTAATGAGAGCGTTGAAAAGCACATCAAAGATTTGGGTAGAGTAGATTGTGAAACCTGGGATTATCATATAGATGCGTTAAGTCCCACATTAGGTGGGTGGATTATGAAGGTGTTGCAATGGGTGCTAATTCTCACACTGAATGTTCATTAGATGGAATTGGGCTTTAAAATATTCTTAAGGGGTTGTTTGGAAGACGTTTCATCTCATCACATCTCATCTCATTCCCAAACATCACTCAAACACAAACACTTTCAATTTCAAATATTCAACATTTTCATCTAATCATTACAACTTTTCCAAATTTCCAAACAAAACACAAAAAAACAATTCAACTTTCTCAAATTTCAAAACAAATATAATATTCAAAAATTATATTCAAAAAATATTTTAACTTTATAATATTTTTATTCAACTTTCTCTCTCCTTTCCCAAAACCCAATAAACATTATAACTCAAACCATTTCACTACTGTTAACAGATTTCTCATCTCATCTCATTCCCCAAGCATCCCCTATGAGTTTCAATTGTAACTTTGACTCATTATTTTTTGGTATAGTGCAGATGAGACTAGTGCATCCCTAAGTCGTAACGTGCATCCCTAGGTCATAACATGAAAAGTCTACATATTCTAGATCAAGTTATTCAAGGTTATCATATCACATACAATGTAGTGCACTTGCTAGATAGCATCAAAAAGCTTGCACATATTCCCTTTTGTAATTAGAGATGTTATCATAAACTGTGGAAAGAGAACTGCCCAGAGGAAACTCTCCAAAAATAAAAAGATAAAAATTATGTACAAATATTTTAGAAGAGAAGAGCTTAGAGTCGATTGTACCAATATCCTTTGTGTTCATGTTTTTGTGCATGTAGTGATAGCTATTCTACCTAAGTTTGCATCTGATTTAGTAAAGTATTCTAACCTTTGGTGAACTTGCTTGCACTGGAGAGCATATAGACCCATCATTTCTTGTGGATTGACCATCTTTTGCATTCAAGCTACCCCTAGGCAGTCCACAAAATCGACGTGGATCCATATCTCCATAGTTAGATGAATTTCCAAGGTTGCTTTGTGCCTGAGCCTGTGCCATGACCTGCTGTTGTTGTGATGCTAGAAGAAACTGACTTTGAGTTGGTAGATTAGGTTTCTGTACTTGTACACCTAAACTTGGTCGTAGCTGGTCAATTCCCTAAATAAAACTTGGCAACATTCAAGGAATAGCCCAAAATTTATACTAAATGGAAGACTAGAATGTGCAACATACAGAACACCATTTACAACTTACAGTTAAAGGCCAACCCTTTAGTGGAAGACCAGTGATGCCTTGATTCAATCCTGAAGGAAGCAGGGAAGGAACAACATAGGGAAACTTTAAAATGATGATTATTTCAATCATGACTTCAGAAAGTTTCCTAACCAATTCCCAATTATAATGACAGTCAAGTAAGCCTCCTCTTAAAATATTCATAAAGTTAACATATGTAGGTGAAGAATTTTAAAGATACTCCGAAAGAAAATATGGACAGAGGAAGTCTTACAAAGAAAGTCCAGATCATTGGAAATATTTGCTAAAATTGAATCTCTCTAATGACTGGTTTCTAGTTTCTAAGACCAACATTAAGAGAAAACGGGCACACACATAAAATTAAAGCAAACACACAGTCGTGCACACAAAACTTGCATGATATTGATTACATCTCACAACCATAGAATCAACAATTTTGATGTAAAGTAAAACTGTATCATATTTGCATCTCATCTCCATATATGTGGTTCAATAATACCAAGATACATGGATGCAACAGTTTATCCACTAAGGGATAAATAACTAGGCATATTCACTCTTCCAAAAATAGTTCCCCTTATATTTTAGAGACAAAGTAAGGGCCTTCTAGTTGCATCATCTTGGGCTTATGATAATTCACTTTTAAAGACTAACATAGAAGCTGTTGACTAAACTATCAATCTTAAAACTTATTTTTAAAGTGATATTACCCGAAATGTGGATTGCTAGAAGATGCAGGTTATGAGTTAGAACTTGGTAAACTAGTTATCTCAAAATATGTCACAATGAGGGTAGCTTTTATATTTTTTTTATTGGCACCGGGTATCTAAAAACAGCGTCCCGACTAATCCCAGGGGTGCACAGGCCCTCGGCAAGGAGTTTTCCGCAAGTGCACCTTGGGTAATTCAAGGAGAAAATCCTCCAGTCTGATGGCCCCTAGAGATTGTTTGCACCCAAGGGGATTTGAACCTTAGACCTAGGGGGAGCATACCCTTAAGCCCAAGGCCTTTACCACTTGAGCCAATCCCTAGAGATTGTTTACACCCAAGGGTAGCTTTTATATTATACATAGATTTTTGACGTAGGAATGTCTTTTTGTTAGAAATTAGAAAAGGACAACATCCAACCTGAAATACTGACATGATTAAGATGCACCAAATCATAGCTGCTAAATGTTACCATAATATCCCATAATAAGGCATACTCATAATTTAGCCAAATTCAATTTGGTCTTATCACGAGTGATATCTACTTTCTAAACATGATTTTGTTTACATTATAGCCTTAAACTATGTCTCCAAAAATGTTTCATTTCAAGTTTAATCAATCCCTCCTTTCAAAGATGTCATTGGGGTCTCAAAGTTTACTGATTTGGAATAGAAAGTACCACAGCCAGGTTGGTAGGGTATTCCTAAATGGTGTCACTAATACAAGCCCAATCAGTTCCTCTGGAGAGAGGGGGCAATGAGAATGATATGTCATGCACTAATATGAAAAGTGTGACAATGTGGCTATCGTATAGACTGTTTCAGTTCATAGAGGGCCAGGAAACCATACCTGCACCACCTACTCCAGATTTTGACTGAAAAATCGCTTGTCCATAAACTGATGAAGGATCCATTGGCAAGCTTTTTTGGTTTGCACCCAAACTAACCTCACTTTTGATGTCCTACAAACTCCATATATAAAACCCTCAGCATGTCTTGGGAGAAAGGGAGGGGGGAAGGAGAGCCAAATGTAACTAGAGCATATAGTCTGAGTAGTTACAGTTGTTAAAGGACTTCGAGCCTGGATTTGTTGCAATGCTGCAGACATGTTCCCAGAAGTACCTTGTACCAACTGGCTGAATCAACAACAATAACCACAGATGTAGGAGACATCCAACCATGCAGAAAGGGAGAATCAGAGATCTGGTAGATATATATATATATATATATGTGCATTTACATGCATGCGTGAATGTACATATATACATGCATACATGCAAGTGAAAAAAATTTACCCAGGATGATTGGCTGCTGATTTGAGAAGTGCCATCCTGTTTGTATCAAGTGCTGGGGGTGTTTCTGAATCCATTGAATGAGGCTGTTTCATACGTTCCTCGTACATTTTCATGGCCAATATGCTGGCTGATGGCTGCCCCATCATTCCTTCAGAGTTCATAGCATTCATAGAACTGCCAATAGCAGGATGATTAGGATCTCTGCGTTGTAGTTGTGCATTGCGCTGTTGCATGAGTTGCAATTGCTGCATTTGCAGTTGTTGCTCCCTTGCCTTAATTTGCTGGGCCTAAGATCAATGAAATAAAAACATAAAAAGCATTGAAAAGCCAAAAACAAAAAGAAACAAACAAACAAATCCAAGCAATCTACATAATGCAGAACACCTCAATGTAAGCAGCAGCTGGCTCAGAATGCTTCTCATTTGTCCTTGCAATGAATATGTCCCAAAAGACAGACCACCATTCAAAGAGAAATCCTCCAGGAGCATCAATTGCTGCACATCCAAAATTAAACTTAAAAACCAGATCACTCTCTTCCTTACTAATATAGACCACAACTTTTATTTTGGAATGGGTAGGTTATAATGTAAACCGTGATTTTACTAACAATGAAATGAACCACACTAGTGTCATTATTTGCAAGCAGCGTGGATCAACAAATTTACAACAGCATGACAACCTATTACATTGGTAGTCAAACTAGGGTTTTGACAAGAATGAGCTTTCAACATACCTACTGGATCTGTGGCAACTTTCCCTTCAGTCATAAAAGCTTTTGCAGAAGCATGCAATTTTCTTTTCAACAAATAATCATGAATGTAAACATCGAGCCTACAGCAAGATAAGCAAAGCAAGGCAAACATAACTTTTCAGAGCCATGATTACTCCAAACCATTAAAACTACAAGAACAAAACCCAAAAGACGAATCAGCAAATTGAACACCGTGAAAAATACAAACAGTATACATACATCTTGTCGGCTTCCCAATTACTCTGTGCCATGTTTTATTTCAAATACCGAACAAATAATTACAAATAACCTCTGTTAGTCCCTGCCATTGAGCCATCCATACCATCAGATCATTAAACATAATTCCAGAATAAATAAAACCACAAATGGTCCAATTGGTTCCCGAAAAAAGAGTAGAAAAAATCAGCAAACATTATATCTTTTGTTGTCTCAACAGTATCAGTTCAATTTTGTCTTGAGCCATTATATTGCTGAATTGAACCGAACCATCGGTGTTTTCACATAAGAGAATAAAGTAAGCACTTCAAAGTTATTTTCCTCTTGCTTCTAAAGCTTTCTCTACAAACAAACACAGCGAAATTCAGGAACTAGATCACAGGATTCAAACTCACCAATTCAAATTGAACGCAAAAACCATAACAGTGGAAAGGATCAAAGCCTACAACAACATCCCACAGGATCTCCACCTCACAAAAGCCTTACTTGAACTGACGCAATCAAAAGAAACTGAAATTAAACAAAATTCAAGTGCCAAAGAAATTTAAAACCTGCACTTCCTAGAAATAGATTGTGCATTCCGCACAGAAACAGTGATCTAAAAACTATAAATGGTTACATATCATATGAATAATACGAATTGTTAATACTCTTACAATGGTCTCGACAGGCTAAAATTTACTTCTTCTCGAGAAAGTGACGGAATTTAGTGGAGTGTGGATGAAGCAGAACAGCTGGAGCTTTAACACGGAAAGAGAAAAAGTATACGGGAATAGGGGCAACGCAACAGGGAGATATTAATGGGGGAGGCTTTATTTATAAAGGGAGCCAAGGCTGAGGCTCGGACCCGGAGTGAGTGAGAATTGACTCGGCTCGGGGTTTTATAAAGTTGAGTGGTTATAGACTTGAGAAATGATTCGTAAAAATCTCAGATAAATAATTTCGTGTAATTTCTCGTAAAAAAGTGGGTTTTATATTAAAAAAATATAAAAAAATTATTATTTATTAATAATTTTTTTTTTTAATGAAAGACTTGTATAAGATTTATCTATTTGAAACTTATATATAGTATTACTCTATAAATTTATATGTGTTGCAGTTTGAATAGTGAATTGAGATAAAAATTTAAAAAAATATTGTTGGATTGTTATTTTTTAATATTATTATTATTTTGAGATTTGAAAAAATTAAATTATTTATTATATTTTATATAAAAATTTAAAAAATTATAATAATAAAATAAGATAACTACTTTTTATATTCAAACAAATGCTAATCTTGCCATGGAGGAAAGGTATATTATTTAACGAAAAATCTAATTATAAACGTTTTTGTGTATTAATACGCTTATTCATTCAATATGATTAGTCAGAAAGTAGATTTTATTGAAAATAGTGTTAATTTAAATTTAGAATATAAAGACAACAGTATTAATACACAGATTGATACGTAAATTTATTTGTATATAACAAAACTAATCATTTAATGTGGAGGGGAGCTGTGGGGTAAGGTGTTCGGTGCTTACTCGATACTCGAATTATGGGAAAGTTCGGAATTTTACTTTTTTTTTTTTCCTTTTCTTTTATTAGAAATGAGAAAATATACAAGAGAAAAATAATATTATTCATCCTAATTTTATTGTTTTCAATCATATATGTATTACTTTTTAAATAATTTTTTAGTTAATAGTTCGCTTATAAAGTCATTAGTTTGTAACTAAAAATAAAATATTTATATATATATAAAATAAAAAATAACATTACTCTCAACTTAAAATGGAAGAGTCCTACTTTCAAGTTAGTGTGGAAGATGCGTTCGTGTTTTTATATAACATAAACTAGTTTATAATTATTGTTTAAAATTTTAAAATTCAAATTTTCTCAATATGATATGTCAATGGTTTGAGGGTAAATCATCCATTTAACCATTTTCATTTATTATTTATTGACATTATATCAAATGATTAGAAATTTATTATTATTTTTCACTTATCTATCTATCACCTAATGTCATATCCAAATATGTAAAAGGATGACAATAAATGGATAAAAAAATATTTTTTTTTTATTTATTTATTTTCCATATCAATTTATAAATAAAACTTAAAAAAAATAAGACACTCAACACAAAGCGACAAAAGAAAATCTGAAATAAAAAGGAGTAATGCGATTTTACATTTCAAATCTTGCCATATTTAATTAGACATGATAACGAAGATTATTTTAAGTGGATATAATCATTATGTGTGATTGGAATTAGGAATAAAGGCCAAGCTTCTAAGCACAATAGCCCACTGACGAAGATAATCTGCATAAGAATCCATAGCCCAAAATACAAGGATTCTGTCCTAGGACATGGTTTAAGGTTATAGCAAGAGGTGGACTTTCCATGATTCTTCCACGTATATCTGTCTGTCTATTCAGCATGGTGCTGGTTTGTAACTTTGTAAGCCAAATCTTCGATAATATTGATGCAAAGGATGATGAACTCAGAACGTACAACAAGAGCTGCGCAATGGTCAGGGAATTAAAGGGAAGGGAAGGGAAGGGAAAACACAAATCGGCTTGCAAGATGGACGTGGTGGTAAAGGGTGCCGGTCACGTGTACTGATGATGGTGCATCTGCCGACACAAAACTCTAACAAAATTTTATAAAAAAATTAAATGTAATATTAGATACAATTATATATTGTGCAATTACTATATACTTCTTTTGAAATAGAATGCGATTTACTATTAAAAAATTAATTTTTTTATATAAATTTTGTATTTATTTTTTATTTTTTTAAAAAAATATGCAGTATTTGAATAATCTATGACTCTATCCGACATTATTCAAAAGTTAATCCTAAATTATGGATGATATTATTATTCTCATCCTAGGCTTGTAACATTGTTAGGTAGCACGTGCACATTGACCAAGCAGATACGTCGTGTAAAGGGAGGGAAAAGCAAACAAGTTGCAGTTAGATACAAAATTAGATCACGAGGTTTGTTTGAAAATCAAATTACTCTGTTTATAATTGAACTTATTACTCCATATTGTTCTTAGAAATCTATCAATAAACCGTTTGAAGCATCACACCAATACCAATTCATCGTTCAACATGCGTTGCTTAAAAAAATACAAATAAACTTAAAATAAGGATTTAAAAAACTAAAGATTAAAAATGTTATTCTTGTTTAGAAAAAACCAACACCTCCTATAGATGTTCGGTCTAGTCCAGTTCGAAAAAAATGATCGACGAAGATCACTCCCTGGAGTGGACCGATTTACACCCCTAATGTGAATGGTCCTATATTATAGAGAGGTGATGGAGAGTTTAGGCTGGCCAAAGGTGGCTCAATCACTGGAACCACAATAGAAGGAGAGAAAAATTAGGAAGCAAGGAATTGGAGAAGGAAGAGAAAGGGCCTAACAAAGTTAGAGCTCCACTAGCTGTTAGGGAAATATACAATAATAAAATAAAAATTGCAATGAAATTAAAATTCAAGCAAAACTAGTTTGGAGTGAAGTACGGATATCTCGTTCTCTTTAAGGAAATTTAAGTCCTCTGCTATATAAAAAGTTTCAAATGAACCGGTGCATTAGACCTCCTCTTGACTTGTTTCCTTCAAGATACAACAACTCAATTAATTGTCGTATAACTAAAATCAACTCTGCACAAGTAGTTGCCCGAAGTTCCACTAGAAAACACATCTCTCTTGTTTGGAAAATTCTTGCAAGTATATAAACACTTATTTTGTTTTTCTATATAAATCTTCTCTATATCATAAACAAAATAGTAAGTCGGTCAAACTCTTAAAACAGTCATCAGTGTTAATCCCTCTAGGTGACCTTACCAAATACGTGAACTAATTGCCATGTAATAAAGCCTCAATAAAACTACAAGAAATTATGAGAAACTAGTGATGAAAACGTACAAGAGACCATAAAGTGCTTTTTCTTTTTTGGAATAGGACACGTTGTATTGTTTGTAGTCAACTAACTGGTAGAACCTCATATTAACACCTCTCTCTAGGTTCCCCCAAGTAGAGGTCATCTCCCCTATCTCAGTACAAGCTTCTTTGTCTTTGTCTATGGAGTGTTCTTGATACAATATGGAGGAAGAGTTGGGCAAGCTTTATGAGAAACTATCTCTCACGGAACAAGTTCAAGAGGAGATCCAAGTGGAGACTAGTTTATTAGACGATGCCATTTCTAGAGGTGGTAATTGTAACACCCCGTATTTTAGTGTATTTTAATGAATGATTATTTTAATTAATTTAATGATTGATTCTCTAGTTTTAGTATTTTGGGAGTTTTAGAATATTATTTTATAATATTTTAAGTTGTGAAAATATTTTATTGGGTTTTCTTCTTATTAATTATTATTTCAGATTTAAATTGATCTTTGATTTAAATTGGTTCGTTTATGGGTTTTAAAATTATTATTGTTTTATTTAAAGCATTTCACTGCGTTTGATTAATTTTAATTAGTGTTATGCAATTTAATTGCCTTTTATTTTAAAGTATGTTATTGTTGGAGTTTAATATTTTATTTTAATTAGTTTTGAGTTTATTTTGTTTTATTTAATTTACTTGTTTAAAAATAATGTTTTTGAGGATCAGTTGTGACTCGAAAGTGGTGAGGATTGGACCTCATTTCTTTTCCCCCATCTTTTCTTTTCCTCTTTCCTTTTTCTCTTTCTTTTCTTTTCCTTTTCTTCTTTTTTTTTTTCTTCTTCCCGCTCGGACGTGCAGCCCGACCCCCTCTCTCTCTCTTCTCTCTCTTCTCTCTCACGTCCGAACGAACTCACCGCCGCTGCTCCGCCTCCGGCCGGCCGTGGCCCTCACCGCCGGCACCACCGGCTTCCCCACCTGCCGGCGAGCTACCCCTCCAAATCTCAGCCCACGCCGCGCCGCCGTTGGCCTCCGAGAGCCGTGCGAAGCCTACGGCTTCTCCTCGCCGTTCCGCCGCCGTCCGGCCACCATTGGCCACCATTTCTTCACCACTTCTTCACCGGCCCAATACCAAGCTTTTCCACCCAAACCCAGCCCCGATCCGTCGCCGGAGCCGCCCGTGCGAGCTCCATTTCCGATTTGCTATTCTCGGCCTTAAACCACCATTTCGGCCGCCACCAACGGCCAACTTTCACTACCATTAGCTTCACCGACCTCAATAGGCCCTACCCTATCAATTTCAAGTCTTTGTTTGACTCCGTGCAAATTTGGGTTTACAGTGTATTC
>QEOT01002793.1:104466-133306 GCA_003123785.1 Pterocarya stenoptera | reverse complement strand
TTTTCGAGAAATGGTGTTTTCTCGGGTTTTACGCTTGGGTCATCATGTGCATGCATAGCGTTGGTTGTTTAAATATATTTATGGTCTTTGAGCTTTTTGGGTTTTACTTACCTGCGGTTCCATTTTGTGGGACTGTAGTTTTTTTTTGTTGCAGCTTTTGAGGAGGCTGAGCCCGAGGATGCGGCTCTGCCTGATGAGTTGGGACATTGGCTATATTTGTGTACTTGAAGATTATTGCTGCTTTTACCTATTGTATTTTATTTGACTTGATGTTGTTTTGTAAACAAAATTGTATTATGTTGACATGTGGATTTTCAGTACTCTGATATTGTATCAAACTCTGGTACTTAGTTATTTGACTTAACCGTTCCGCTACATTTTTTATTGTACACGTGTTGCATTGCACACACTCAGCACATGTCGATGGGGTGCGTGACCGTGTTGTCATCATCCCGGGTGTCTCGATTTCCGTGTGTGTCCGTACATGGAAGTTGGGGGCGCCACAGTAAATGTTTGATAATAAAATTACTTACGGAGAGACACTACAACAAGGAAGCTTTCAAGAAAACTATGAAGAAGATATGGTGACCAGTGATGATCATTAAATTTTGTGATCTGGGTTCAGTGTTAATACTGGTTGAATTTGTAGATATAAGGGATAAAGATAGAGTGCAATGTGAAGGCCCTTTGTCTTTTGACAAACACTGGTGTTGGTGAAGGACTTCGATGGTAGGCAGTAGGTTCACCAAATTCTTTTAACAGAAGCCCTATACTCAAAGGAGACCTATGAGTCTAGCGGATTTCCATATGGGCAATGGCTTTGTGCTGGGACAGCTAGAAGTCGAGAATGGGAGAAACGTACACAGAAGAGGTGGCCGATCAAACAAATTCGATGAGCAACACTACTTCGGTGAGCAGTAAAAGTTAAGAATCAAACTTGGTGGAAAATAAGAACGTAACGGATATTGGGGGCGAATCAGATATTGAAATGACCATGGGTTCCGTAAAAATCCCACAAACAAGTGTCGATAAATCTGCAGGAGATAGCTTTTTGATGGATATAGGAAACAAGAAATCATGGTTGACCGTTACTAATACTATAACCGATGATTAATGGCCAACGTATACTCAAAATAAGGAAGTAGACTCTTCGATGAAGGCAATGGTAGGGGATGGCTTGTCGGGCCTGAGCCTTTTAGAGACAAGCCCAAAGGTGAAAACTATGAACTAAGAAGATAGCCTAATTACCACTCTGCTTAGACACCGAAGCCCACTGGAAGGCAAATGGAGAAGAAAAACCCAAAATGTCGCATTAGAAGCCAAGGAGGAAACCAGTTATCAGAAGAACAACGTTAGGAAGAAACAGGCAGCTCTAGATGTTAAAGATGACTAGAGAAGAACCCAAAAAAGACAAGCACATAATTCGAATGAGACTCACATTGTGGAGGCACAAATTGAGACATCGATGGTGGCTGTTTCACAGCCCCCGTGGGAATAATGAAAACTTTAAGTTGGTAGGGGATAAATTGATCCAGTTTGGTCTTGGGGGATGATGGACCAAAACTTTCGATCATGTCCAGTCCAAAACTCACAAACCCCAGGACCGGACCGAACTACTTCGGTCCCATATATTGTGGACCGAAACCACCCACACCAAATTTTGGTCTGATCCGGTCTGGTCAGGTCGGTTTTTCCAGTCTAGATTGAAATTATTTCACCCTATAAGTTAGAATTCCAATGGGCTTGGGAACCCACGTGGAATTTGTACACTTCGAGACATCTTCAAGAAGGAAGCTCCCGACATTCTGTTTATTCAAGAGACAAAATTGAAGGCTTGCACTATGGAATCTTGTAAGTATCGTTTAGGTTTCACAAACTGTTTGGTTGTGATGGCAGAAGTGGTGGACTTGCATTGATGTGGAAATGAGAGATTAATCTGTTTGTTCTGAGTTATTCGAAATCCCATATTTATGCTTTTGATTGTTAATGATGATTTTAATAAAAACGAGTGGTATCTTATGAGTGTTTATGGACATCCTAATACAACAAGTATAATTGAGACTTGAAATCTGAGTAGGTCTTTTTGTCCGTTAGATGAAAAAGCTTGGCTTGTATTTGGCGATTTTAATGAAATATTGATTTTTTTTAAAAAATGGGGTGGTAGAGATAGACTTGAGAAACAAATGCTTGATTTTCGAGTTATGCTGAACGATCGTGATTTAAGGGACTTGGAGTTTGTTGGACCCCCCATATACTTGGTGCAATAGAAGGGAGGGGACATGAAGCATCAATGAGAGGTTAGATAGATTCTTAGCAAACTCTCAATGGTGTCAACTTTATCCAACAGTTACTCATGGAATTGCTACCTATTCAGATCATCTTCCTTTGTGGATTGACACTGAGGGTGTGTATGAAGCTAGAAAAGGAACAAAACCATTTAGGTTGTAAGCAATGTGAGAATGGGAGAAAGATTGCACACATATTATTGAAGAAGTTTGGAAAAGTGGCTTGAGTAGGAGTAACATGGAGGATGTGCTAAAGATGATCTCAAGATGTAGTATGAAGCTGACTAGCTAGAACAATAATAGCTTTGGGAATGTTCAAACCAATATTCACAAGGAAAGAGTGAGGCTTACAAAGTTGTAGAAATCAGACCCTCAATGCTCTGATTTGGTAGCCAATATTTCTACAAGGGAAGAAGCCCAAAAGTGGTTAGAAAGAGATAAAATAATGTGGCATCAGAGGTCTAAGGCTCTGTGGTTGCAGACCATAATTCTAAATATTTCTACAAAAAAGCCTCACACAAAAAGAAAAAGAACAATATTAAGAAGCTACAAGATGATTTTGGGGACTGCAATGAAGGAGAGCAAATAGAAAAGTTAATTATAGATTATTTTCAAACCCTATTTTCAGCCTCTGATCAAAGGGGCTCGATGGATACTGTGGCAAACATTGGCAGGAGAGTTGCTAAACAGATGAATGAGGAATTATCTAAGATTTACACTGAGGATGAGGTTCTAATGGCAGTGAAGCAGATGCATCCTACTAAGGCCCTTGGATTTGATTGTATAGCCCCTATCTTTTTCCAAAGATATTAGAATATCATTGGAAAATCTGTCACTGCAGCTGTTCTTCATGCATTGAATACTGGTGAGTTTCCTAAAGACTTAAATCACACTTTCATTACTTTGATTCCTAAAAAAAATCCCCTATGAAAGTAGCTGATTTTGGTCCTATAAGTCTATGCAATGTCATTTACAAACTCATTTAAAAAGTGATTGCTAATAGACTGAAACAGTTTTTACCTAGTATCATCTCTGAGTCCCAGAGTGCTTTTGTACCTGATAGACTAATAATAGACAATGCCCTCATTGCATACGAGCTCATTCACTACCTAATAAAAAAGAGAATGGGGAAAGAAATGTTATTTGTCCCTCAAACTAGATGTGTAAAGCCTATGATAGAGTAGAATGAGATTTCTTGGAGCAGATTACGCATAACTTAGGCTTTGACTCAAATTTGATCCACCTGGTCATAAAGTGTGTCACCTCAGTCTCTTTTTCAATACTATCAATGGAGAATCAAAAGGTCATATAATTCTAAGCAGAGGATTGAGACAATGGGATCCACTGTCCCTTTATTTATTCCTACTTTGTACTGAGGGCTTTGTTAGTCTGCTTAAAGAAGCTGCTGATAATCAAGTTGTAACATGCATTCAGATCTATAGAGGACCATTAGACTAAATTATTTGTTGTTTACAAATGATAGTGTTATCTTTTGCAAGGCAGATTCTACAACAAATAGAAATATACAAAAGTTGTTGGATAAGTATGAACATGCCTTAGGGCAAAACATTAATAGAGATAAAACATCCATGTGTTTAACAACAGTGTCACAGAAGAGGTCAAAGAGGAAATTATGTCTCTGTGGTGAGAAATCAATGTGCAGCAGTATGAGAAGTATCTTGGCCTTCCACCCATGGTTGGTAAATCAAAGTCACAAGCCTTCTATGAGGTTAAACATAGAGTATGGTAGAAATTACAAACATGGAAATAGAAGCAGTTATCTCAAGTAGGTAAGGAATTTCTAATAAAAGTTGTGGCACTTTCTATTCCAACTCATTCCATGAGTTATTTTAAATTACCTGGCAGCCTTTGTACTGAGCTAAAAAGTATGATAACACAATTTTGGTGGGGTAAGAAATCAAACAAGAGAAAGATACACTGGGTCAACTGGGAAAAGATGTGTGACTCTAAGTTCAATGTGGATTAGGGTTTAAAGATTTGAATACTTTTAACATGGATCTCTTAGGTAAACAAGGGTGGAGAATCTTGCAAGAAGAAGATATCCTGTTACAAAGAATTTGTAAACCAAAGTACTTTCCAACAATAGGTTTGTTTTATTTTAAGTTGGGTACTAATCCCTCTTATGCTTAGAGAGGGAGATGAGAAGCCAAAAAACATCTATTCCAGATGTCAGTAGAGAATAGGAGATGGTTGAAAAGTGAAGATTTGGAAAGATCCATAGAACTCTATTCAATCCAAATATAGCTGTTGATATTCTAAAAATCATTATATGTCAAGGATAAAATGAAGACAAATGGATATGGACCTAAGAAAAGAATGGGAGGTTTAGTGTAAAGAGTGCTTACAGATTCTTTATAAGAAAGTGGGAGGAGAATAAGAGAGAAAGCTCTAGTTCCAACTGACAGAATCCCTTGTGGAAAGTGTTGTGGAAGATGAAAATTCCTTATAAAGTCAAGATCTTTGCATGGAGAGTTTGCAGAAATTGCTTACCAACCCAATACAACCTGAGGCAAAAACATGTTGAAGTTGAAGATACATGTTGCCCATGCTAGAATATATTGGAGGACCTTCCACATGCTTTAATCTACTACCCTACCATTAGAGAACTCTGGCACAACTATCTGACTATATTGAAAGATATTGAGGAACACCAAAGTATACTGGAACTAGCTTTGATGCTAAAGGAGAAATGGACAATGGATGAGTTGACAACATTTTTCTTAATTGCGTGGGAATTCTGGTTTGAAAGACACAAGTGGATACATGAAAAAATCTGTTATGAACCTAGATATGTGAGTGCATATGCCTTGTTTTTGCAGAAATTGCCCAAGGATCTGGAAGCTACCCCATGTTCAAACCTAAAAACTCTCTGCTGCTGGAAGCTACCATCACATGGCTATTTCAAACTTAATGTAGATGGAACTATGTTCTTCAATCAACATAAAGCAGGTATTTGAGTTATACTTAGAGATGAGAAATGTGATGTTGTCATGGCCGCTAGTAAAGCTGAGAATGAAGTTGCCAATCCTAAAACCATTGAGCTTCTATCTATGTTTCAGGGACTACAATTTTGTATACACTGAGGCATTTCAAATATCATTCTTGAAAGTGATTGCCTGATGATGATTAAAGAGCTACAAACAGTTGATAATTCTTTATCAATTCTTGGAAACTTGCTTAAAGAAATGCAGAGTTTAATGAAGTCCTTTAGTATTTGCAAAGTCCAACTTGTTCATAGGCTAGGTAATGAGGTAGCTCATAGACTTGCTCGTTATACCTGGAATGCTGAGGATATTGAAATATGGTATCCCAAGCTATTTGGTTTGATAATAACTCTTTGTAATCTTCTGCTATTAATGGAATGATCTTTCCTATCCAAAAAAGAAGAAGAAGAAATAGGACATGTAAAAGAGATTTCAAAGACTATTAACACTACCATAGTTATATCTATTCTAGCAGTGAGAATTTAACGACAGACATAAAACCTTCGTATACTAGAATGAAAAGACAACGACAATAAAATAATTGAGCAGCCAACATTAATACAAAAGGCAATAAAAAGTAAAACACTTCGAGTTTGAAAGAGTCTATTGAGTGCAAAATAAGAAATTAAGATCACGTTATTCATTAACCAATGTTATCAATAAATATTTTTTAAAATAAAAAACTGATAAACCTTAAAAATCACTCAATAGCCAACAATTAATTTAATGTAACTAGTAATACTAGGTACAAATCCCAAATGTACAAGTCTTATAGAAACTTTTTATAAAAATATGAGCCCGACCAGGAAAAAATGAAATTTTCACACTTTTTTTATTATGGTAGATCCACTTTTTTTATTTTATTTAAATGACTTGCACAAACTTACGCATTTGTGTATATATCATTTCTTGCTCAAATATAGAAGAAGTTAAAAGTTATGCCGAAAGGAAGGAAATAGGATTTCCTCTCTCTAGGTTCTCTTCAAAGTAGAGGTCTTCTTCCTATTAGTGTACATGGGCTTACGTAGCCCAATCTCATTGAGTTTTTTCCCCTATAACCCTGTCAGCATTGAGTGGTGAACTAGTGCACAATGGAGGAATAGCTAGAAGCTCTATGAGAAACTCTGTTTGACAGAGTAGGAACATGAGGAAATCTAAGTGGAGATAAATCTGTTGCAAGATGCAATTCTCATAGGCGAAAATTGTTTGATAATCAAGCTACTGGCTGACTAGCACTATAAAAGGGAATCTTTCAAAGAATCCATGAAGAAAATTTGGCACTCGGTGAAGAACAAAACATTCCAAGATTTGGGATCAGTCTTAATACTGGTTGAATTTCAAGATATCAAAGATAAGGAGAGGGTGAAATGGGAGGGACCATGGTCTTTCAACAAGCATTTGGTTTTGATAAAAGGTTTTGACAGGAAACAATAGGTACACCAAATTCAAATGACCGAAGCTCTGTTTTGGGTAAGAATACATGATTTATTGCTTATGTCTAGAAACGAGTATATTGGCAACTTAATTGGAAGTTATATCAGAAAAGTAGAAGAAGCTGACCTTGAGAAAGGGCAAATGGCTTGGGGAGAGTTCATACATGTTCGGGTATGTATTGATATCTCAAAGCCTTTGCTTAGAAGGAAAAAAATAAATATTGGTTCAATAGATCTATGCTAGGTTCGCTTTACCTATTAATGATTACCGAAATTCTGTTACTATTGCAAAAGATTGGGACATGGGCATCGCGATTGTGGGGACTAGAAGATTGTGCAGGAATCAAATGCGACTAATATTTTCCCTTATGGACAATGGCTGCATGTTGGCGGCACCGGCGGAATAGGATGGAAAAAATAGACAACAGAAAGTTGTTGACTGAAAAACTTTTTTGATGCACACTCCAACAAGTGAAACATGGAAGACGCCATTGCAGGTGGAAATAACCGCAAAATTGGGTAATTGTTGTGAAATTGTGAAACAAGTGGAAGACATCAAATTTGAAACGGATAATGTAAAAGGTAAATTTCCCACTCAAACCACCAGAATAATAGACGAATATTATGGTAGCAAAAGCTCTGGAGCTATAGTTACGAGATTAGAAATCCACGAAAATAGGAACACGATGGAATCTTTGAATTGGAAAGAAGAAGATAAGTCTTTGCCTAATAGCTCAATGGGCTTGGGCCAAGATATGATAAGCGCAAGCCAAGACATGAGTCAAGAAGAAAGCCCATTTGCATTGTTGATCCAAAATGTAAGTGAATTGGGTCGTCCAAGATGGAAGAGAAAAAAAAAAAGGAACCCCCAAAAACCTAGAATGAAGACACTTACTTTGGAGATGCGAAGAAGAAGAAGAAAATGGATGAGTTTGTTGTTGAAGATGACTTGACAGGAACACCAAAATGTGCCCTGACATTGAGGATGAAACATGTATAGCTTGCAAAAGCACAACCAAAGATATCAGTGGAGGATGGGTCACAGCCCCATCGGGAGCCATGAAAATTTTAAGCTGCAATTTCCCTGGGCTTGGGAACCTACAGGAAATTCGTACACTTCGAGACATTGTCAAGAAAGAAGATCCTAACATCTTGTTCCTTCAAGAAGTATCGTATTGGTTTTGTCAATTGCCTTTATGTTGATTGTGATGAAAGAAGTGAGAGTGTAGCGTTAATGTGGAAGAAAAACATTAACTTATCTGTGATTAGTTTTTCTAAATTCCATATTGATGCTTTTATTGAAGATGATGTTGATAATTCAAAAGATTGGTACCTCGCAGGTGTTATGGACATCTAGATATTTCTCATTGAATGCAAACATGGAATTTAATTAGATCCTTGTCATGAGTAGATGGGAAAGCATCGTTGGTTTTTGAGGATTTTAATGAAGTTTTAGATCAATAAAAAAAATGTAGAAGCAGAAATACACCAGAAAACAGATGCTTGATTTTAGAGAGGTGTTAACTGATTGTGCTTTAAGGGATTTGAGATTCAGATGTCCTAAATATACGTGGTGTAATAGAAGAGAAGGCACAAATGGTATTGGTGAGAGATTAGATAGGTTTATGGCAAATTACCAATGGTGCCAACTTTTCCCACAAGCAGTAGTTACTCATGGTGCAATTGCTTACTTAGATCATTTACCATTATGGATGGCTACTGATGGTGGGATTGTGTATAAGAAAGGGAAGACCCTTTAGATTTGAAGTCATGTGGGTAGGAGAAGAGAGATGTACACAGATAATTGAAGAGTCATGGAAGGAAGGATCAACTAAGAGTAATATGGGAGAGGTAATGAAGATGATATAATGTTGTAGTGAGAAACTGGATCTCTGGAACAGACAGATCTTTGGAAATGTCTAGAATCAATTAAATAAGGCAAGACTGAAACTCAAACAGATGCAAGAATCATACCCAACTTGTGTAGAGATTGCTGATAATATCTCTGCAAGGGAATAAGTCCATATGTGGTTAGAAAGTGAGGAAATAATGTAGAGGCAAAGGTCGAAGGCTTTATGGCTGAAGGAAGGGGATCAGAACTCGAAGTATTTTCATTCTAAAGCTTCCCAAAGAAGAAAAAGGAACCTTATTAGGAAGCTACAAAATGAGTAGGGTGAATGGCAAGAAGGAGACCAAAAAGATAGACTAGTGGTGGAATATTTCAAATCTCTTTTTTACAGTATCTGATCAGAGGGGTTCTTTGGATTTCTTGGAAGATATAGAGAGGAAATTTTCTAGTGGCATGAATGAGGAACTCTCAGAGGAATATACAGTTGAAGAAGTGACAGAAGCATTGAAACAAATGCACCCTACAAAAGCCCATGGACTTAATGGAAGGACACCTATCTTTTTTCAAAAATGTTGGCATATCACTGGAAAAGCTGTCATTGCTGGTGTGCTTCAAGCTGTAAATACAAGTTTGTTCCTAATGATTTAAACCATACTCTTATAACTCTAATTCCTAAGAAAAAATCACCTGCGATGGTTGCTGATTTTCGTCCTATAAGTCTAACAATGTCACTTATAAACTTATTTCGAAAGTAATTGCAAATAGATTGAAAAAAGTGCTCCATTGTATAATTTTTTATTCTCAATGTGCTTTTGTACCTATGAGATTAATAACTGATAATGTCCTTGTTGCATATGAGTTAATACATAATTTGAGGCAGAAAAGAGTGAGGAAGACATGATATATGTCTCTGAAATTAAATATGAGTAAGGCCTATGATAGAGTCGAATAAGATTTTTTAGAGAGGATAATGCAGAAGATAGGATTTGATAGTAAACTTATCCACTTGATTATGAGGTGTGTTCAATCTATTTCATTCTTTGTGCTAATCAATGGGGTAACAAATTGTCCTTTCATTTCTAGTAGAGGATTAAGACAATGAGACCCTTTATCCCCTTACCTATTCATGTTATGTAATGAGGGGCTAATAAGCCTGTTGAATGAAGCTCAAAGAAATCAGTTTGTGTTGGGTATTAGAATATACAGTGGAGCACCTAGAATAAATCATCTTCCTTTTATAGATAATAGTGTTATTTTCTATAAGGCAGATGCTAATACAAACAGAAATATTCAAACATTGTTGAGACAATATGAACTTGCATCGGGACAGAAAATAAACCAAAAAAAAAAAAAAAAACTGCTATGGTCTTCAACAGGAATGTAACATAGGGAGTTCAACAAGAGGTTAGATCAATGAAGGGTGCAAATTGTGTCCAGCAATATGAAAAATATTTTTGCTTGCCTCCAGTGGTTGGTCGATCAAAGACAAAAGCTTTTGCTAAGATTAAACAAAAAGTTTGGCAAAATCACAAAGCTGGAAGAAAAAACTGTTATCTCCAGGAGGAAGAGAGGTACTTATAAAAGCAATAACACTTTCTATCCCAACTTATGCAATGTGTTGCTTTAAATTACCAAGTAGCTTATTTATTAAATTGGAGAGTATGATGATACGGTTTTGGTGGGGACAAAAAGGAAATGGGAGAAGAGTTCATCAGATTAGTTGGGTACACATGTGTGAGTCCAAATTCAAAGGAGGATTGTGTTTTAAAGATATTCCTCATATGCTTGAAAAGGAATTTAGGAAGTAAAAAAAGTTGTTATTCCAAGGTTGTAGATGGAGAGTAGGTGATGAAAAATCAGCGAAGATTTGGACAGATGCATGGACTTTTGGACATCAGGCTCTATACAAGGACATGAGTGAGATAGAGGTAGATAACAATGAATAGATTGTGGCTATCTTATTGACCAAGATACCATGTGGTGAAATGTTGACAAAGTTAGAGAGCTCTATTCAATCCAATTGTAGTTGTTGATATTTTGAAGATAATCCTTTGTTAAAGACAAAATGAAGACCAATAGCTATGGACACAAGAAAAGAATGGCAATTTCAGTGATAGAAGTGTTTATAGATTTTTTAGAGAACAACTTAGATGAAACAATGAAAAAAACTCCAGAGTTCACAACCAAACTCAATTGGGGAAAGCACTATGGAGGATGAAAGTTCCTAATAAAATCAAATATTTTTGCATGGCGAGCTTGTACAGAAGGTCTATCTACTCAATCTAATCGTAGGAGAAGAAATAAGGATGTTGAAGATGAGTGTTGGTTCTGGAAATCCTATTTGGAAGATATTCAACATGCTTTAGTATTTTGCCCTCCCATTAGAGATTTGTGGAACAAATATTTACCTGTGATGAAGCATATTGGAAGGGATATGAATATAATGACTATTGCACTGTATGTGCTGGAGAAGGGCAATATTACTGACCTGACCACCTTTTCCTAAAGCTTTGAAGTTTTTGGTTTAGAAGGAATAAGATGCAAGGTGAAAAAGTTCTTATTGAACCTATAAGTGTGATGGACTACGCATTATCTTTGCAGAAAACTCACAAAAGCCACCCCCAAATTGGTTACCTCAAACTAAACGTGGATGGAGCAATGCTTTTTGACCAACTTAAGGCTGGTGTAGGTGTGGTACTTAGAGATGAGAAATGAGAATTTCTAATAGCTGCTATCAGAGTAGAGAATGATGTGAATGATCCAAAAACTACTAAGCTTCTTGCTATGTTTCAAGACTTCCAACTATGTGCTCATTTAGGTTTTACTAATTTAATTCTAGAAAGTGATTATATGTTGATGGTCAATGAATTACAAGAAGAAGCAGGATCCTTTTCAATTCTTGGGCATTTGCTGAAAGAAACAAAGCGTCTGCTGGAACTATTTGCTGAGTATAAGATTCAACATGTGCATCATATGGAGAATGAGGCAGCACATAGGCTTGTCCGTTATGCTTGATGACTATGGTATAAAAAAAATTAGGTAACTAGAGAAATCTTAAAGAACTAAGGCCTCTTTTAACTACAAAGAAGAAATGAGATAAAAGTTGAAAATTAAATAAATATTGTCAGAATATAATTTTTTAATATATTTTTTTTGAAAATTAAAAAAAATTAAATTATTTGTTATATTTTATGTGAGAATATAAAAAATTGTAATGATTATATGATGATGAATACGGTTTTTATTATTTTAAGAAAAATCTACACAATTTTTTACTATTCACACAACCTCTACACATCACACTTGTTTTAATTTTTATTATTTTTCTTTTATTAAATATTTAATATATGAATAATGAATAAAAAAAATTAAATTAGTTAAAAAAAAATAAATTTAAAAATAATTTAAAAATAATATTAAAAAATTTAAAAATTTAAAAAATTATAATATGTAAAAATTAGAGAAATTGTGGATCATTGCTCTTATTTTAATAATGAGATAATAAAAGCAAGTATTTACTTTTAAAATGTCAAACAACGACCTCGCCACGTGGTTGGAGGAGAGTGTATGGTAGAATCTAGAAGGTCGTAGAGCCGAATGGAACATGGGTCGGAGAGGGACTGGTAGGAATCTGGATGCCCTATATAAACAGAGAGGGATCCCAACTTCCCAACCGCTCTCGCGTTGACGCATTCTCCCTTGGCTGGCTCCGGTTTACGCCATCGTTTCCCCAGGCAAAGCATTTCCAGATTGGCTCCTCCTGGTCTGAGGTACATTTTCCTTTCTCCCTGATGACATCCTTTGCTGGAATACATCAAACCCTAGTTGATCTCTCAGTTTCGTCTCCTCCGATCCATTACAAAAGTTTTTTTCATTGTTTTTCCCGAGTTCGGAAATTTGAATTTGGTTTTGCGAGATCCTGTTTCTTTGGGGGCCTATATGAAATCGGGATTTTATGGCTCTATCGGCTAACAATATGAATGCAGAGTCAACGGAAGCTTAAATCGATGCAACCTTTTTCTGTTGTTTGCTTTAGCTTCTAAAACCTCACTCTATCAAAGTCATAATCGTTTTTATTTGCAATTTTTCTTGATCACCCGAATTCTATGTTTGATAATTGAATAAATGGAACTCTTGAGTGTTTGTAATTTTCATGTGGGTTTTGTGCTTTGATTTGTTCCATAGGCCATACTAATTGGTCCTCGTTGTGATTGTATAGGTCATCTCGATTACTTTCATTTACAATTTACAGAGCTTTGTGTGCTGAACGTTTTGAAATTGTTGTATCATGGCTGAGGTATGCAGTTGTTGTTTTCTTTTAGCTTATTTTTCACCACACCCCCCCCCCCCCCCCCCCCCCCNTTTCTAATTCTAAATGTAGATGATGCAATCTTGAATGCTCTGTGATGCTTTCTTTGATCAAGGTGTATATGGTGGTTGAATTCAATTGCTTTATCTGGTGTAAGATTATAATTTTATGGAGACAGGAATTTTAGGTGCTTGACTGTCTCAATAAGGCTGCCCTACCAGTCATCCTGTTACCATTAGCAATTGAAGTGTGTACCGGCAAAAATCAGTGTTTTTACTTTTCTTGATACAGTTGGTTTAATATGTTTTTCCAAAATTTCTTTTTCTTCTTTCAAGATGAAAATTAGTACTGATGAAATGGATGAATTGATAAAGGATGGAGCATTGGAAACTTGGCATGTGTGGGTGGCAAATCTAATGTTGGGCTGTATTTTTCTTTAAATCATTTCTTTTATTTTGGCTATATTTTCTTCCAAGGATATACGTGATGGCCATTTGATTTATATTTCCTTTATTTTTTTCAGAGGAAGCAAGTTTGTACTGTGGTTTAATCTTTGTGTTTTATTTATTTTGCACAATAGGCACACAGGAGTTGTTGTTTACGGTAATGAATACTACTTTGGTGGTGGCATACAACAAGCTCCTGCTGGATTGACACCATATGGTACACCAATTAGGGTGTTCGAATTGGGAGTGACACATGTGCCAAAGGATGTATTTGAGATGTATCTTCAGGAAATCAGCCCCCGATATACGGCTGAAACATATAGTTTGCTTACACACAATTGCAATAACTTCAGCAACGAGGTTGCTCAGTTTTTGGTTGGTGCAACCATTCCAGACTACATTCTGCAGCTTCCAAACGAAGTCATGAATAGTCCAATGGGCGCTCTTATATGTAAGTTATCTATCTCATTTGTTGTTCTCTTTCCATCGAGATATTGGTGGGATGTGGCAATCTGTTAGTTTTCTTTTAGAATCCCAAGTAACTTAGTTGGGTTGGTGTTGTGTATTCCTGTGTTGTTAATAAATCCAACAAACCACGAGAGGCTTATGTAGTGGTTGGCGTTTCCACACACACCCCCCTGAAACCCGCCGCCCCCTCCTCCATTTAATAAGACAAGGGTGACCTTTGGATGCTGTGATGCATTGGTTACAGAGGTTGCCGGGGGACTGTCTGCAAAAGTCCCTCACACTTTATCAACATCAACATTACGTGACCAGTTAGGCTTGGTTGATTTTGTCGGAAAAGAAAGTAGGTTTCAGGGCTTAATCAACGCCTCCTGTTGCTAGTAGTTTTCTGTTTGAGGCAATCCTTCTGCCATCCTCTTGCTCAGGGGGATTGAGCTTTTGAATGTTAGAGGTTTACTAGGATTGAAGAATGGGTATAATTGGTAATACAATAAATCTATTACCTAATTTGAGGAAAAGAAGGTTTTGTATAAATGGTTAACCTGTGGAAGTGTTGTTCAATGTCGTTAATTACAAGAAGAATGTATGTTGCAGTGCCCATGATACAGAATCTGGAGACAACAATGAAATCTGGTGCTGTCCCCCAAGTTCCACAATTTAGGTCTCCAATGACCCAGCCTTTGCAACCGATGACGACCACGGATAGCAAAGAGAGTTATAACAAAGTGAAAGCTGAAGAGCACTGGACCAAGTCTGAGAAGCCAAAGACGGTGGAAAATGCAGTGCCACCAGCTGTTGAAATTGTAGAACAGAAAGCAGCAGCCAATGGGGTTGTTGGAAACGACCCCCTTGTGAATGCGAGAAGCATGGTGCAGGAGGAGATAAGCAAAGAATTTGCTGTAATCATGGCGACTGGGACATTACGTGCAAGTGAGGCTGCTGCGCTTGCCACAAGAAGAGTTATGCAAAGATATGGGAACCTGAATGCTGCAATGCCACGGAGTTAGCATCTGGAGAAAATATTCTTTCAAAGAGTTGTACTCTTATTTTTTCAAAGAGTGGGTCTAACAAAGACCCAGTATCTGTATTAAACTTTTAATCAATTTGACTTGATCAATTTGTACCAATTGTGGGTGTGCCTCTTTTTTAATGTTAAAGCTTGCTTTAACATTAAAGAAGATTACATCTACTTGAAAATTGAATGTTAGATTTATTTTATAATCTAATTTGAGTTTGGTATCTAGAATTTCTTGTCATAAAATATAAATGCCTGACGAGGTCTTTTGATTATTTTGGTTTCTTAACCTCGGGTAGGGTGATTCGTACTCATGGGATCATGAGCAATTCTCACTGCGTACATTTCCTAAATAGTGAATGGAAATGGGGTGAACAACAAATATAAATAAATAAATAAAACTAAAGAAAGAAAATGGATGGGAATGAACCCTCAAAAATAAAGACTACGCAAAATAAAGAAATCTCTCCCTATTTTAAATTATACAAAAATAATTTTACAAACTGAGATTTGAAAATAATGCTATAACAGTCCTCATTTACAAAATAATTCATTTGAAAATAAAATAGAAAGAAGTTAACATTGCTAATTTGCTACCAGATCCATTATAAGCAAAGGATACATCCATCCATTGTTTTCTCTTATGATGCTAAATTGAGAGGAATAAACGAGTTATAATTTCTTACCCCCATAATGCCCATGATTCTCTATTTTCACCCCCGCCTCAAAAGATAACCCAAAAGAATGGTGGGGAGGGGGGCGGGGGGTAAAATTACATATATACTTCTGTTAAAATGGAATAACAGAATATATTTGCACTTGCAAGATAACCTTTGAATCTACATTTGGCGTAAACACTAAACAGAAGCGCTACAAAATGCTATGAAATGGTCGCTGCAGCTTGACTGATTGATGGCAAGCGATCCTGATCGGTAGAGGAGCTGAAATTTTCAGTTTCTAGCTCAACACTGGCGTCTTTTGATCTGCCACATGCATCAGAAGGAATGTTGATGCCAGCAAACCCAATAATGACGGCAAGACCTCCAAGGTAATCCATGAGATGAGGGGCATTGCCCATTACAGAATCAACTATAGCTGCTAATGGGATCTGAATTGTTAGTCCAGCCGTTGCTACTGTGGTAGTCGTCATAAGAACAGCCTTGGCCCATAAATAATCACTCAGCACATTATCTAACAAACCTAAACACCATGCAAAAAATCATCGTTATTCAGTTTACATTGAATGCACTATAAATAAATTCTAAACTTGGATCCCTTGAGAAAAGGAAAGACTAGTTGCTATGAGAGTAAGCAGATACAGAACTGTGGCCATTGAAAGTACTTCAGCTTTTAAAAAATAAATAAAAAAAAAAGTACATACAATGGCCACAATTCTGTATCTGCAAAACAAAGGAAAATGGCATCCCTTCTAACTCATTGACGCGACTTGAACCTAGGATCTCATCCACAACCTTATTCTAGTCAGGTGTAGAAGTGCCATTTGGCTCAAAGGTGGCTGGTAAAAATGGCTTCAGTTATTATATTCTCTATTTGTAATAGAAACTATTTTCCTTGTACAACTGATGAAAAAAACAACGAACACAAACAGGATACAAAAGCATTTGTGCCCCCCCTGTGTCATCTTATGCCTTAAACCAACATCATCTCATTTCTTAAGAATGCAATTACGGATTTGGTATCTTGGTTGAAATACTAATATCTTTCTACTTGTTGGTATGAGATCTAGGCAGTTGATTATTAAAATGCATTTATTTCTAATCCTAGAATTTTTTCTAGCAAAGCATCATTATTGCTTCTAAACTATCTTCTCACTTCATATTCTAAGATTATGTTTCTTCCTACACAGTTCTAGTAGAATCCACCCCTCTAATCTTTTGGGCAAATCATGATCACATATCAAACCTTAACCTCCACCAAAACTAATAGCACTCTTTGTAGCTAACCCTAGCCGGAATCACAGCGATGTATCTTTAATATTGGTGTTACTTGAGAGGAACAGTGAGCAATGATTGGTGCTTTGACATCTGGACTTGGGAGTAACTTTTTAAAATTGATGCCCCATAGCAATTTCAGAAAGACAAGACACAGTTTACTCTGCCAATATAATATCAAGAAAATAACCCCAAGGTTAGGACTTCCAAAGTACAAACTAATAAAGGATGGAAAGAGCCAGGTTGCAGGAACCATAAATCACCTTGGCTTGAAAATCATGCTTCTAATTTCCAATTAAAATGTGTAGGTCTACTTCAATCAAGTTTGTCATGGACAATTGAAATAACATGACTACCGTCGCCGAACATCCATCAACAGGCCAATTCCGGGATTGGTCGCGATAGTGCTTCATATGGCTACAATTTCAAATCACAACAAAGGATATATAGAAAATCTTACACTCCATAGCTTTTCCCTGGGAATTATCCTATACAAATGCCGCTGCCCAAGTCTTTCTAGATTGTGCATCTGGATTTTGATGGTAAACCCATAAGAATACAAGAGAGAAGTGGTTCCTTGAGAGGATGAAGCCATGAGTTCACTTACTACAACTACGCAAAGCTATACGGTGTCCTATGGTAATCCAAGAAATTAATGTCCCTAACAACATTGTCAACAAAGTCCTCCTACCATATCATCATTTTCCAACTGTATTACGCATTATCCAGAAAAGCACGTTTGAAGAGAAACATCAAAACGTACTTTTTAGCTTATTTGAGATTAAAAGTGCTTTAATATGTAGTACCCAAACAACCTAATTTTTCTATTAAAGAGCTTTTAAGGCTATTTAAGCAGTTAGACTCCTACTGCAACGCCAAACAGGCCCTAAAATGAATGGTCAGGATAGCAAAATAGAATCAGAGACACTAATTTGGACAGTTATGTACCTAGTAATTACTATGTTACAAGGATATAATATGCCTGAAAAAAAAAATGCTCTGGTATCTCCAGAACATAAAAACAGGGACAGACAGACAAAGGTACGACCTACTTATTTACCATAGCCAAGCACACCATTTCAAGACAATTTTTCTTCTTTCAAGACAACCAACTTAAATAAAGCAACTGCATCACATAACTAAACAACAAAGAAAATGAGATAAAAACAATGATGAAGCTTAGACACGAACCTTTTCCAATAATTAGACCAAACTGCTCCCAGGTAAGCAGTGCAAAAGGCTCCAGCTTGGTGAAATTAAGAATAAGGGCCACAGGAAGGAAAATCAAGAGGTTGAAAAGCCCTAGAAATCCGAGGAACTGTGCCATACTGGCATGTCCACTTTTTCCATCATCATCAGGTAGCTTCTTGCGAATAAGGGTAATATACACAGCATATAGTGCTGATGATACGATTGCCAGAATGTCTCCAAGAAGGGGGTTTGAAGCTGCAGTTAAACTGGTTTGAGAGTCCCCTAAGCTGACAACTATTGTTCCAACCATACAAAGAAGAACACTGATGAGCTTCACCCATGTAAACAACTCGCCCAAAAATGCTAGAGAGACCAAAAACGTAAAAAGGCTGGATGCACTGCTTAAGATAGTATTTGACTGCAAGCAAAAAAGAGGAACTAATTAGACTAGAAGGGGAAAACATGTGCACAAATCAGATGTGAGATGTGGAATACAAATTTAAAAAATGCTTACCGTGACTGTTGTATACTTCAGCGAGAAATTAAATGTGAGCTGCGCAAAAAACCAAAATGGGCATATCAATAAGCTAACTTTTGCCACTCTAGTGCGTGTCCAACGGCCTTTTGCATCAACTCGTTTATCGAAGTTGCCATTGCCTTTATCTTGATCTGGTAGAGCAGCTTGAATCTCATGTGATACAAATTCTGCTTCAGAACCAATACCTTCTCCATGATGGCTAATTTGCCCCTCTTCCAAAAGCACAGATGGATTTACGTCTTTTGCACCTAAGTCACTCTCCCCAAGAAGAACAACCTGCTCTGATTCCCGTAAATCTTGCAAAATGCCACTTTTCTTATTTTTCCAAAACCATAAACTTCCATAAGTATCCTCCAAATAGCGCCCAATCTCAACTAGGGGAATGTAAACCACAAATAGTGAATTGCAAATGTACGTTATGAGGAATGGTGAAACCCCCGCATCTACAACGGACTGAACCACATAACTAGCAGCTATCCAGATAGACGCAACGGCAACTATGTAAATCAAACCCAAAATCCATCTCCAAACCTCATGTGTCATGCTTTTGGAATCCGATACTAAACCAAACTTGTCCAAGATCCCCCGATGATTCGCTCACCAATCTCTGACCATTAGAGAACCACTTAACAACCCATAAAAAAAGAATCAACTTCCACAATACCCATCAAGGAAATTCTCCTTCAAGCAGAAAATTTACAGTCCCCTAGTCCCAATTCAAACCAAATACACCTAAAAACGAAAAAAAAAAAAAGCATTAAGGACACAGAGGGAACATAACTCTAAACCGGAAAGTTTACCAATAATAATAAACTTGCGGTATCAAGCACAAAATCCTAAATAACAATATACACAAAAACAATTCGAAAAGATCTCCCCGCAAAAACTTGTCGGATCAACCCCAATAATATAAAAAAACATAGAACTGACATTGATGCAACGACACTTAAATTAGAATTCAACAAATTTATAGAGCAGTTAGAAGAACAACATAAAAAAAATCAGAAGTACCTGGGCAAAGAATAAAAGTTGATTTTGATCTGTGTAGTTTGTCGATGTTTTGCCCTGATTTCTTGGTTGTTGCATTCACGCGGATCTCTTAAAAAAGTTTAAACCATTCACTCAAATGTTGGGCCAATTTACAAGGGAGAAGTTTAGGTACTAAATTCGGAGATAGACGTTCGTTGGTCGGACGGGCTCCCCAGAGAAGATAAAAAGAAAGGAAAAAATACGGATTGGGTCCGGTTGGAGTTGCTCCTGAGTCCATTTGAATCTGACCCGATTAATTAAATGAGTCCATCATTTTTATCAAGTCCGACATGTTTGTTTCATTTTTCAAAAGGAATTTTGTTTTTCAGTTACTATTCAATATTTACACTTTACATCTTATTAAAAAATATTTACACATTTTATAAAAAAAAATTATAAATATAAAATATTTAATTGAATAATAACTGATATATAGTATTCTTCTTTACCGATTATTTTTGCATAATAATGCTTAGTAAACCGAAGACTTCGAGTGTTTTTTTATTTTCCTTCCAATTTTCGATCAAAGTCATCGATGCCCCCTAACATTACCCATTTTCATATCCACGTGACCCGACACAATTTATACCCATTCGATCTAAGAAAAAATAATAACGAAAAAGAATACTCAGAAATAATATTTGATCCTTCCGTTGGATAACAAGGCAAAGGCTATGAAGAAAATCTTTAAGAAAATGAGTGCTTCACACCTCAAATGCTTGACAAAAATCATGTGGCTGACCACTAGGGACAAAGGTTGGCCACAGTGAAATTGACACTTTACACCCTCATTTACTTCGTAACATACGAGGTGATTTTGATTCAAAACTCATTTCAACTTATTTTATCTATAAAATAAATGAAAAATGAGTGGCAATTATCAATTCTAATTGTCAAATCTTTAGGGAAGGTGCCAAGTGTCAATTTGTTTTAGATTCAAGGCTGCAATGCGCCAATTGTTGAGTACAAAATTGATATAACATTTAATCATTCATGTCTTTTAAGAATTATTCTATTCTTAAGCTAGTATCTAGAACATAACATCTACATAACTTAAGTATCAAGATTTTCTTTGTAAGATTTAAATTCTATAATTTATCTTTTAAATAAAATTATGTCATATAAATACTTTATTAAATGTACTTTATACATCACTTTAAGAATATAATTTTTTCTTATATTAATATGTAAAAGAAATTAGTATACGAGTAATAACATGGTTATTACTTGTATACAATTACATCACAACTATTATTTAAAAATTCTTTTTTATTTTACTATAATTCAATCAAATCATCGTACGCATTAAAAATTTACTTTTTAAAATCAATTGCGACCAAAAATACGACCATTTTATTGAAAGTTTATCCTTAATTTCCACATATTTTCTAGTTGATTTCTATTTTCTGAATAGAAAACAGGTAGATATCCGATAAAGCAGTAACTCTCACATGATACATGCATACATAAAGACCAACGTCTTGCAAAGAAAAGTTTGTGCTCATGATTTGAAGGATATGATATTCCATGCAGATTTTAGATTTTAATCACAATGAAGAAGCACTTCCACTACGTGATGCATTGCGCCTGGAAGTAGAACCCCATTCTATGGCTTCTGCCACAGCTCTTTGTCTTTCCTTTATACTTTCTTCATCATGAAGATTCCCATTTCCGCTCGCCATGTTGAGATCCGATGGTGGAGAAGGACTGGCGTCGTGAGATACGGTGCCGGCACTCGGACTGTTGCCGAGGAAACTGAGAGCAGTGACAACATCAGTCATCAAGGGACGAACAGCTTGTTCCTCTTGCAGACACATGGCTGCAACTGCTACTGCTTGGTGTAGTGCTCTCAGAGGAAATTCACCGTGAAGAAGCGGATCGGCTAGTTCTGGGAATCTCTGTGGATCCTTGAATACAGGCTGTGCCTGGTAAGAGAGAGAGAGAGAGAGAGAGAGAAGAAAAAAACAGTAAGCTTGATGAGAAGTTTCGAAATATTAGCAGTGAAGGGAAATAAAAAATTCATGGGTCTAATTCATCTTATGATAAAACCGGTTCAACAAGAGAGAATTGTCCATTTCTTATAAACATGCCAAAGACCTTATCTACAGATAATGTGGAATTATTCCTCAACACTCTCTCTCACTTGCATGTTAATATTTTTCTTAGTCCTTATCACGGAGTAAGTAGTATGGACCTCTATTCTTCCCGTGGTAGGCTCTGATAGCATGAAAAAATTCATAAATCTAATTCATATCATAAAACCGGTTTAACAAGAAAGGATTGTTCATTCCTTACAAACATGCATAAGACTTTATCCACAAGCAATATATGATTATTGGACAAAATGGCAAAAGTTTTGACAAAGATTAATGCATGGGCGAAATACGTACAGAAACCAGGGAACTTACCCAAGTGACCAGATTTTGCTCCTCGGTACATCTTGTTGTGTCAATGACTCTCCTTCCAGTAATCAACTCCAAAAACACAACTCCAAAACTGTACACATCCGACTTCACTGTGAGTTGTCCTGTTCTTTGATACTCGGGGGCACAATATCCGTATGTTCCCATGATTCTCGAAGAAACGTGTGACTTGTCCCCGACTGGACCAAGCTTTGCCAATCCGAAATCAGAGAGTTTGGCATTGAAATCGTTGTCCAGCAAGATGTTTGAGGCTTTTAGATCTCGATATATGACAGGAGGGTTGGCCTTCTCATGTAAATATTCTAGGCCCTTGGCAGCTTGTAAAGCTATTTTCATTCTTGTGAACCAATCTAATGGTTTTTTCCCTGGTGCCAGATCTGAATATCAATGTTTAGTTCACACAAGTTTATACAGTGGTTGGTTTTCTGATGATACTTATCAAAGATGCAGGGTGGACATATCTTTATAGTTGGGAAAAATAGGCAAAAATTGACAAATTATGAATAAATTGTAGTTGTTCTGGTGCTGGTGAACCAAGATCTGCATCTTTATCGATGTGTTTAGCGTGTCAATAAACAAACTTGAAAATAAGATTTTTTTTTTCTTTCTTTTCTTTTGAAAAAGAAAAAGAAGAAGATGGTACCAAGTAGATGGTCCTCCACAGATCCCAATGGCATGTACTCGTACACCAGAAGTCTCTGCTCTCCATCGGCACAATATCCGATCAGATTGACTAGATTTTCATGGTGTAAGAGGCTCAACATCAACACCTCAACAAGAAACTCTCTGTTTCCTTGCAATCCATTCCTGTCAAGCTGCTTCACAGCCACAACCTGATCAATAAAAACTACCACAGGATCACTACTCAAAATTCTCTACAAGTTTTGATTTTAACTAGTTAGAGGGAAGGCATCAAACAGGACTGTTTTTTACTGTAAAATCACTACTTATCTCAAAAGCTTAAACTGATGAAAAGAGGTAGATTTTATTATTTTATATCTTAATATTTACCTGGCCAGTTTTGTCTAGTTGTCCCTTGTAAACTCTTCCAAATCCACCTTCACCTATTAGGCATTCTTGTCGGAAATTCTTTGTCGCCGTTGCCAATTGGCGGAAATTGAAAGTTTGGGCGGCAATGTTGTTGTTCTGAACTTCTTTATTGGAATCCTTCTTGTTGGTGGTCTCGACTGGAGCGACCTTCGGGTGATGGTTTCCTGTATAACATCTCTGTTTTGTGAATATGGTCTGGTAGTACTTGTATATGTGTTAGATTTGGTAATTAGATGTGCAATGTAGAAAATATTGAATGTTTATTTGGAGGATGCAAAATGAAACCATATTCACATAAATTAATAAGGGAAAGACGAAAGTGATGAACTGACCAGGCCGTGGGTGTGGAGCAATGGCTATTTCTGAGCTGCGAGGGGGAGCATCAGGCAAGTCTCCCTTACTTCTGCCATTGGTCTTCTTAGATACTTTCTTCTCATTATTCTCATGGGATGTAAAACAAGATGAAAAGCAACTCATTTCTTGAACAAATCAAATCCAGAAGAAACCTGAATTAAACTGATCCTTTCAATCTTCTCTTTAATATTTATATAGATCATATATATATATATATGCTAGCTCCCTCTCGTACGTCCTAGCTAGCTAGCTAGCTGTTACAATCCCCACTTCTGCGCGCGGCTGCATGCCCGAAAATTCAAGTACTTGATAAATTGTTTGAAAATACAAACAAAAGTCGTACACCATGAACACAATACATAAATGATTAATGTTTGTAGAAGTACTTGTGCTTGTTTTTATAATCATGATGATGATCGATGCATACACCTACGTACGTACGAAAGCTTTCACTGAATCAAATTGCTAATGCTTATATATTGATTAAAGAAGAAAGTTGAATTCCTCATGATGGACTTAACACATGCAGATTAATAATGCATGCAATCTCGCTCAACCAAAACCCTAATACCAGAACCACCATGAAACTTTAAAGACTCGACAAATTAGTTAAACCAAATTACGCGGCGATCGAACCTGGGAAAGGGAATGGAGGAGGGCCGGGAGATCAGGTACGTGCAACAGAATTGGGTTGCTAGTTTTTGGTGTTGCCGCAAATGATGGAGAGAATTTGAAGGTTTGTAAGGCAGAATAATATTACAGGGTACGTGGGAACCAAATTAGCATTAATTAATGGTACTTTTGTGGAGGCCATATATAGTGCCCTCCAAACGTGATAAATTTAGAAAAAAGTACTACTATACATCAGCCCCTGTACATTGCACTCTTCACACACCTTACGTGGCGTCGGTTTTAATTTTTTAATCCAAAACATGCGTTTTGTAACATTTGTTGGTTTGTATTTCCCTGATTCGAATTTGCCTCGCATTCTTCCTCTCGATCTCAGCCCGCGTCGTTTCTCCTCCCTCGCCTGCGTTGATTGTGCTCTGCCCACCGGCACCGGCGACGCCGTCTCTTTCCAGCGACACCGAGGTCGTCTGCATAGCGCTGCCACACCCCTCGTCCCCCAGCTCTCCTCCCTCCCCATCGCCAACCCATCTCCTTTTCCTCCTCTCCCCACCCCCCGTGTCGCCCCCCACCCCCATCAGTCGCGTCGCCCATCCTCTCCCCCACCCCACCCCCTTGTCGCTCAAACAATGCAGGATTTGAGGTAAAAACCCTTTCAATTTGTTGATTTTACTCTTCATTTCCAATATGGGAAATCGAAATATAAGCTCAGCATTTTGTTTGTTAAGTTGATTTTGTTTTTCGTAGTCTATTGTTAAGCTTTTTATCGAAAAGAAAAATGGCTCAAAGTAAGTGATCTGAGAAAACATGAAATTCAGGTAACACCTAACTCAATGGTTGACTTCCCCCAGTAATGGCATCAAGAAATTCCAAGTCTTCCGGATTAAATGTATTTTGTTCATGTTCTCTTCCATGTAGTTTATGTATTGTTCAAGTGCAGGATCTTTCGTATCTACCTATTTTCTTATGTAGAGCTTGAAAGGAAAAACAGATAGCAATTTATCTCCTTTTTATGCATATCTATGGTTTATATGCAAGTGGGCTACATCCTTTGAATTGATAGATACAAAAGTTCAAGTTTTTTGGTCCGCCTTGAGGGATTCAGAAGTGTTTTAAGTAGACAACGAATCAAAGGATGAAAAATTAATTTAAAACTACTGTACCATTCTCTCTCTCTCTCCCTCCCCCCCCCCAAGTATTTTTCTTGAATCTTATTATTGAGATTGATGAACTCAGTTTAATTTTTTTATCCACAGTTGTGCAAAAGACCAACGACAGTGGTAATTGTAGCCTTGTGGGTTGGGGTTTTTCTTCTGTTTCGTTTATTTTTTCAATTGAAATTGGAATTTTTGTACTTTATATTCTATAGATTTTGGCAAAAATGTTGTGTTGAAATATAAATACTAATAGACCCCAGAAATCCCATGACTTTAATGGAAAGAACTTTTGTTTCTCAACTAGTATTATCCTAATATTTCACTCCATTTGCAGCATGATTTTGCTATGGATCAGTCTATTAGCAACATGATATTGCTAATAGACACATTTTCCAAATACTTTGATGTTAATTGTTATCTTTGCTAACTGCAGCAAAAGGATTTATAGTGATTTTTTTCTTCCCCAAATATCAACACTGGAATTTGATGATGAAGTAGGGTTGAAACCAAAAATATCAACTGCAATTTTTTTTTTTAAGGAATATGTTATCACTAATAAAGAGGAACTTTGGTGGCATTGGCAATTAAAGTAGTTTTCTGATGATACATAAAACTTTTGTAGGTATTCAGACATTTCCTCTTTCAATGTACATTATGCAATATCTGCAAAGATACCACCAGAGTTCAGCAACAAGAACAGGACATTGGTCCTCCAATACTCCATAAGATTTGAGTAGGATATTGAATGTGGTGATGGTTACATAAAGCTGCTCTCTGGATTTGTCAACCAAAAGAAATTTGGTGGGGACACTCTATATATAGGTTTGTTTCTAATGCACAAACTTAGTATAACCTACACCTTCAATTTGTCTTTTTTTTTAGCCTTTTTTTTTTTTAATTTATTTTGTGAAAGACAGTGGATCTGTTAGATTTGGATGTTAAGTGAACATCTACCTACTAACCAAATTCATGAAAAGTGTCTTGCCTGAAGGTCTAGTGAACACTTTTTTACCTATGCGAGTGATTTTGCTATCATTGGCATTGTGTAGGAGACAATATGAAGCTTTTACACATAAAATTGCAATCATTCATGATTTGCTTATGCTTCTGCGTAGAGTAAAGGATTTTGTCCACCAAATTATAGATAGGGCTTGGCTTGAGACAGTTCCAAGTGAAATTAAGAAGTCACTCAAAAGGAATAGAAGATTTGGAAGGAAAAGGTTTTTGTAATGACTTACCTATGTATTGATTATAAACTGCCCAACTATCCATTGTAATTTTGAACCTGGTTACTTTGATTCCCAAATTTTATATTCTGTGGGTGAGTGTTTTCTAGGAATTGCTTCTCAATTTTCAAGAGCATGCAAATCGTTCTATGCACAGTTTTGATTCGGCAATGGTTAAGCACCAATACAAATATTTTGTAAGAAATGTGAAGTAGCAGGAAAGTAGTTCTTTTTTGCAAGTAACTTTATAAGAAAAGTTTCAGTGCAGACATTATTGTATTTTGTACAAAAGAGTTTGTAAGAAATAGATTGATAACTGAAATTGTAATATTTTGCGCAATAGAATTAGAATCGGAATTAGAAATGCTCCGATTTTGTCAATAATGGTATTATAATAGGAGTATGGGATACTTGAGGAGTGTTAGAATACTAATTAAGCAAGAATCAATAACCATTTTGTCAAAACCTGGACAAGCATAAAGTGTTAATCTCAAGAGTGTGGACAAGCATTTTTTTTTTTTGGCACACTATGTGGCCCTCGTTTGGAATTTCTTGTAATTGTCGCGTGACCTTTTTTTATTATACAGGAAGTAGTGATTTGGCATTATGGCTGCAGATTTTCTTTCCCTTTTACATTATGAGTCCAATCATCTGGCCTATCACACCTTCATTTCTCTTCTTTATTTTCTACCAGACTTCTTATATTGAATTCTTTTGTTTGCCTCTCTTCCAGTGTAAGCATCGGTTAGCTGCAAGACTAGCTTTGTCGTTGGGAGCTTTTATTGAAGTTAAGGTGTCTGATGTAATGCTTAGCTGTACTTGTGGACAAATCTTGGTTGTAGTTGTGGACAAATATTGTTAAGCGTAATGCCGTGACCAGATTGGTTGTTGTAATTCTAGAAATATTTTGGTGGTTAGTGTATTTTTTGGCAGAGTTTGGTTCTGATTTTGGACAGATTACCATATAAGTTTGGACAGATATTGTTATCATTACAATCACAATCAACAGAGTGGAATGTAAACAATTACATTATAAACATGTTTTTGTAAGTAACATTCAAAGTTACATTCCAAAATGTCTTGCAAATATTACAACATTACAACATTTCAAAAAGACATTAACTAGATGAACATTACAAATGACCTAATATCCATATCTTAGCACTGATTGACATACATTATTGTTTTCCGAATATAAAATAATTACAGCACAAATCACAACAAAATAATATCCAATCCAGCTTCGTCTTGAGTTTCTTTGTCTTGAGTTTCTTTGCCTTTCATATTGCTTGATTCTGGTGCAACTGTCCAATCATGCAAAGAAGCATAGGTGCTGTAATTTGTGTCACTCTCCTTTGACATATCATCAGCATCTACATAGTTGACACAACCTGCATAGGTGGGATGTATATGCAGCAAGAAGGAATTTTCCATCATCGTGAAGGGTTGCAAGGGGGACCAGACAAACAAAACATATCGTTCATAAAGGAAATCCCAGAAAAGATAGTTCCATTTTCCTCCGAAGTTAACAAACTGTTTGAAAGAACAAAACCAAGCAATTAGCCGTAAATAAGAACACAAACAAATTAAATAGCACTAGATCATTGCTGGAGAGGTGGAATGCTATGAAATCGTGATTCAAGATACCAGATGCTGACCATTAGTCAAATTACATTATAGATAATATGTCTGGGTGGAATGGATCCATTTAATAAAGCATTGGAGGAGAGAATCCCTTGAACTAGGCTGCAAACAAGGACCACAAAAACTTTAGCAGTAGTGAAGACCTAAAAAAACTATACAAAAAGGGTCCAGTGCATTACCAAGTCTAATGGACCAAATGGTTTAAGCTTCCTTCTGGAACTAATCCTGAACACGCCAATTTCCCTCATTCGAGGCTCCAAGCAAATAAAAAAAAATATAATTCCGCCACATTTTTTTATAAGTAATTTTTCCCACATTATATTTGCGAATATCCACAAACCAAAGGCAGTAGTGCATAGATATGCAGTCTCTAACCCAAAAAGAAAAATAAATATATGTAAAAACTACAAAATCAAATCGTTAGGCAAAGAATTACAGAATATTAAAGTCATGAATTCACTATGAGACTTCTAGACTTGACTTTCAATTCTAATGTGTAAAAATGTGAACTTGACAAGCACAACACCTATATACGAGAACATGCACCCAAATCCAGAAGTGACAACCCAAACTTGTACCAAATCCTAAAACAAGAAAAAATGTATAACCTTACAGCAAATAAAAACAATTACCTGGTGTTTTTTTTGTTTAAATCAAATTGCTTCCAAATTGATTCAATCTAAACCCAATCATGGCGTTATATTTTCATTTTCTCTTTCCGGGCCATGAAATTTGGTTTTATAAGACATAATTTTAGATTCGAAAACCAACGAAATAATCCAACTCTTAGCCTCCAATTCATATTCAGACAACCATATTTCCACTACCTGCTTGACCGAGAT